>PVLA01005354.1:65817-148954 GCA_004027455.1 Hydrochoerus hydrochaeris
GATTCAGTGTTTCTGTTTTAATATTTAGATCTTTGGCCCATTTTGATTTTAGTTAGCAGCACGGTGATAGATACACATGGCTCTAGTTTTAGACTTCAGCCTGTTTTTGCAGCACCATGTAACAAAGCAGTCATCATTCCTCCAGCGAATGTGTTTGGCCTGTTTGTCAAAGACAAGGTGGCTGAGAGTGTTTGGAGCTGTTTCTGCGTCTTCTATCTGTCCCATCCGTGCTCCATTCAGCTTCTTGCCATGTCTTTTCCCTTGAAATTTCCCTTGATAATGCATCCAGATGATGGTTATCTGGATACCCTAGGGCCACAATACATATTTAAAGCAGTGGTATGAATATAAAATTGGAAACACAGTGTCAGGAAGAGAAATTATCTGCGTGTCACAGGGATAGGTAAATAGCACAATTACTTCCACTTGCAGTGGCTACCAGGGTCGGCTGTACTGTGACAAGCTAACTGTAGCCGGTAGTTGAACCCTGTGTCTTTTGAGAGTGAACACTCTACAGTGTGTTGTGCTTTTCTCCAAAATTGTGAAAAACTCATTGAAATAGAAAATGGCCAAGCCGGGGATTTAGCTCAGTGGTGTAAGCACCTGCCTGGCAAGAGCAAGGCTGCGAGTTCGATCGCTGTTAAAAAAAAAAGAAGTGATCAAATATTTAAGATAAAAGTAAAAGGTAAAAACAAAAGCCATCCTGCCACAATATCTAAACCTGTGCCTTTGGAACTAATAACTTCGGATAATGAGAGAGGTGTGAGTTACACCAAAAGTGACGCTAACCAAGGCCACACTTGCACTTAAATCGCCAGCAACACTCAAGGCCAGTGCCAGTTCCCACAGCAGGGGTCACAGAAGCCTCTCCCTGCAACACCGTGCTCTGTAGATTGGGTGAGCATAACTCACTGTGCCTCTGCTCACACCCTCTGACTGACACCTTAGGGCCGTTCCTGCCTCCTGGCTCCTGACAAGTCACCATCTTGAATGCAGCACTGGTCTCCCGAAGTTCCCGGAATTCGCAGCAACTCAGTTGAACACTTCTCCTGTCTTAAGGGTTTTGACTACATGGATCCACAGGGCAAAGATCCTTACCTCAAAGTACAGCTATAGAATAATGGAAAATACTCAATTAGATATCCACAGCCAATAAAGAATGGTCACCATGATGAGGTTTAGGAGAAGCAATATGTACATTTGTGATTCACCTAGATGACTGGGAAATTTCTGGGAAGTTACAGAACATAGGTAAAACTCTGAGGTATCTGCCATTTCTGGCAACTTTTGAGAAGAAATGACTCAGAAGGATCTGAAGGAAATAAAGAAAACTGCATTAGCAAACTGTGGTAGTGGACACCTGCAATGCCAGTGCTGTGGGAGGCTGAGGCAGGGGGACTGCAATCTCCTGTTAACCTGGGCCACATAATGACTTAGTAAGGAGATTCTGTCAGAAAAAGTGTTGTAAAAAGACCTGGTTACGTACTTGTGCATATATGTGTATGTATATGTATGTGTGTATCTCTGTATGTACACATGTATGTATGTATGTATCAATGAAGGCCCTGGCTTATACCCCTAGTACTAGGAAAATAATCTGGTACTAAATGTTTCTAATACTTCAATTTTTTAAAAAATTCTTTTCAGCTTTGTCATATAATGGAGGGAACACAGTCCTAGAGTGCAGGTGGTGCATATGTTTGGTGTTGTTGAAGTAAGAGTTGAGAAATTGGAAGGAAATGAATGTGTTCTTAGCAGGAAGACTGCAGGTGAAACTGCAATTTCTACTAAGTTAAACTATTAGATGGGTGAGGAATACTGCTCTCATTAGGTATGGTTCTTACTTCTGTAATTTCCTGGTTAATTTTATGAATTTGTAGAACAGTGATTCCAGGTAACAGAGCAGGGAATTATGGGGTGGACCCAAATTTTAACAGTTAAATTTTCTGTAACAACAAATAGGGGATATAATCTGATGTCTGTTTAACATGATGTAAGAAAACAGACATATTACACATTTATCACACATATGCCACAGATATATCTCAGAAAATGTGCATTGATAAGCCAATATCTCACACACTACTGTGTTTCCATTCATTATCTGATTGTATACTTTCATTGATTTCTTGGTTATTAAATTATAAAGCAGCTTTTATACATCATCAAAAAATAAATGAGTCCTTTTTCACATGATTTATTTAAATATGATTTGACATTGATGGTCTAACAAATTCTAAGTTTGCTGGGTTATTTTCAAATTAGCAACATATCTGTCAAGTTCCTTCCATTTGTGAACTGTAAATTTGAATGCATTTCCCACAGAGTGAGCCGCAGTCCTCTGGCTCTCAGGCCTCTCTACTGCCAGTGCTAATCACGATGCGCTCACAGCATGCCAGGTCCCCTGGCTGCAGAGCTTCCTGTGTTTGCCAGATGAGCCCCAGACCAGGAATGCAGGGAATCTGAGAAACTACTTTTGTACCAGATAAATACTTAGAACTTAGCTGAGAGAGATACTATTGTTGCTCCATATTATCTTGCACCATAGTGTATCTATCTATGTCTAAGATAGGCCCTTACCTGTCTTTAACAAGGAAAGGAAAAATAAGGCAGAAGAAAATTAAATACTTTGTTCTGTGAATTTTCCCAAAGGCACTGTTGTTCCTTAGCTTAGTGAATGTCCTTTGTATCAGAAATGAAGGTTATGAATGTCATACCACATGGGATATCAACTCGGGCAGCTATACAGAATATAGCTTAGGCGGCTTAACCAAAAGTATTTGCTTGCAATAGCAGAAACTAGAAGGTCAAGATCAAAGTTGAGCAGGGGAAAGAACTAGTGAAGATCCCTTTTGTGTGTGAGAGATGGGTGCCTTCTCCATTCACTGCCGTGTAGTCTTTCTTTTGTATTGACTCAGATGCACAGTCACACAAAAACACACAGGCAGGCACACAATAGAAAGACAGAGACAGACAGACAAAGATAAGGGACAGGGATGGAGAGTGAGAGACAGAGATGGACAGAGACAGACAGACAGACAAAGATAAGGGACAGGGATGGAGAGTAAGAGACAGAGATGGACAGAGACAGAGACTGAGACAGAACTCCCATCTCTTCTTGGTGTAAGGGAAAATACCATGAGACCTTCACTATCAGGACCTTATCAGAACTGAATGATCTTCCAAATACACTGTTTCCAAGTGATGGCATATTGAAGGTTAGGGTTTCCCTAGATGAATTTTGAAGGTAGTACAATTTACTGCACAAGAGCAATCTGTTTTCATTATGCTCCTAAAACCTAACAAACTGAGTTTAGTTGGCTTTGTGTTTCCTAGTTGTTACCTTTTTTTAAAAAAAAAATTTCATCCTTGTATTTGAGGTCATGAGTTTTATCCAAGGTACAAAAAAAAAAAAAAAGCAAGCAAATTTTGGGCCAAGGATGTAGCTCAGCAGCACAGCACCTGCATCAAGCATTAGGTGATGAGTTCAATTCACAGGCTCAGATACTAAACCACTTCACATAGACAGATCATGCACAAAGTGAAAACAGAAGAAGGTCTAGGATGCAAGTGAGGTAAAAGGCAGAAACTAAGGAGGGAGAATATGATGCTCTGCATACAGGCAATAAAGGACTCACAGGACACTGATGAAATCAGATCCAAAGAAACTGGCAAACCATACCCATGTCAGAAGAAAGTATACTAATGTTATAACAAACATCGTACGTTGACAAAAGCTTTAAACATGCTCATTTTTTGTTTTCTTTCAGAGCACTGAGGACAGTATAAACAAAAGCAGGAAAAATTAATGGAGTACACATTTCCCAGGACTAAATGGATGGTCGGCCTGAAACAAAGACCGCACATCCAAGATCAAAGAGACAGGTGAAGCCGAGACACAGGAAGGACAGTGAGCCCGCAGCTCCGTGGACGCGCGCAGCGTGAGCAGAATCCACTCTCACTGGACTTCCGCTCCTGGGAGTGGAGGGCCAGGGTCACTGCGGCCTGGTGAAGGCCAGTGCAGCTGGAGAAAACGAGACCCACGTCCCTCATTTATACTGAAATATGACTTGCTACTTTTCTAATTAAAATGCACAGCATAGAAACACACATTCGTGCACCAATTTTAGGAGCAGTTGACGGAAACTGACCTCCTGAGTGGTTCCTCTGGCTCAGTAGGCAAAATCCAGCGAAGCTCAGGAAAGGAACGAACCCTGTGTAGAAGCTAACCACTCCGCCTTGCCTCCATTCCCCCAATCTACAGAATTTATTAAATCGAGCTCTGCAAACTTTCACCAACAGCCCAAAAACCCCAGACCAAAGTGTGTTAGGGGAAACCTGGCCAGTAAGCAGCGGATGTGCAAGGTCTTGTCCTGCAGTGTGATATTTTTTATGTTGTCACATACATTTTATTGAAGCTGCTCCATATGCTTTCAGGAAGTCGTCAGGAAGTGAGTTACAGTTTACTAAGCAGGATTTTCAGCAAGCCCAGGATCCCATACCATATTATTCTCCTTTGCAGTGTGACAGGTACTTGTTCCTTTGTGTCTCTGAGTTTCTCAAATCAGAATCTAAAATAGAACATAAACCACTGAACATCCACATGCCATGAATGATAAGAAATGCATATAACACCACAGAATTTGACATTCAGCAGGCTCATCTCTGCTTGGAAAGCTCATTTTACTGCCTATTGTCTACAACAGGTCTGCCTATGTCTCATGCTCCTTGGATCTTCTGCTGCTTATTTTCAAGCAGAAAGGGGACAAAAACACCTTGCACTTTCTTCTGCTATATAAAAAGATTTATAAGGGGAGCCTGTGATATTTGTTTGCTTTTACTCCTTTTTAAATAGCTTTTTTGAGTCAGTGAACAGATGAATCACCTCTGCTCACCTGTCCAAACAGCAATCTACGTTTCGATGCCAACATTAAAGGCCGTCAGAGGAAACTACTTCTTTCTGTTGCAGAGCCATTTTAAAAGCATTCTATTGTTACCCTTGACACCTTGTCACACAAGAGTAAACTATGTTGTATTTAATCACAAGAAAATAATAGATACATGCCTAGGAAGCCATAAATAAAAGTTATTGCTAGCAAGAGTGCACTAGATTATATGCTGAGCATTTTCTTTTCCACAAAATACTCCATCCAATCCATGCTCAGAAAATAATAGAACAATACTTTGCCTTTATAAACAAAGTTAAATATAAGTCTCTTCTTTTGAGGAACTTGTTGGTATAGAATCTGTCCCGATATTATATATTCAACACAGGAAATACAAGGGTAAGTAAGAAACACTCTTCCATTGAGGAGTGTGCTCATAAATGAGAGTTGAAGTGGGTGGAAAAAATTCTTCAGCCACAATTTGGGTTGAAACACAGCACAAGGTGAGACTTCTGATGGGAAAGATGATTCTTTCTCAGAAGAGACCAGGAATTGTTTTCAAGAAAGAACAAGCCAGAATGAAGGATATTTTCCTTTTGGATAGCCCTCTGTCCTTTTGGATCACTGTCGTAGGAAGAAAAGATACTGGGGGCATTCTACTCAGAGAGCGTAAACAGATGGGGAATTTGGGAGAGTTGGTAGAAAACTCTGGGAGCAATAACAGTTTGTGTTAGAAAAAAGATTTCCCAACAGTAATGGGATAACAAAGCGAATAGGGCAATCTTGGAAATGAATTTGAGCTCTAACCTGAGGACCTGGGAAATGATGACCCATCCTAATTTACTTAGAAGGTCTCTCAGGAGAGGATCCTTCTCTAATTTATGTTCATCAAGGCATCCTAAGTGACTGGAAAGCAGAGTGGTACGTGGTGCACAGTCCATATTTGTGACATAAACAGTCCACCTGGTTTCGTTTACTTATGCCATGTACAGTCTGCACTTACAGAAGCTGAATCCCCAGTGGCCTTTCCCATATTGGGATCTGTGTGAGCAGGGAGCCCCGCCACTGTGCAGGGCAAGCAGTCAGGGTACTCATTAGATATTCCACAGTGCCACTAAAACATCACCTCCATGGAAGAAAATTGTGCTCTTCATTTTGGTATGGGGAATGGAACTCAGGACTTTGCACTTGCCAGGCGGGAGCTGTGCCATGGGATTATAACCCTCGTAGGAAGAGAATGGTGTCCTGTTTTTTTTTCTTCTGTAATTTTTCAAGCCTTAAAACAATTTATGAAGCATACTAGATACTCACTAATCTATTATTCAATTAATTTAATGGAAAAAGATTGAATAAAATCTTGGACCCAAACCAGATTTTGCAGCTCTTACTTAAATCTTTGGCCCATTAACTGAAAAACTAACTGTCATTAGCAGCATAAAATACACCGGAAAAATCATCTATGTAGCTTTGATCAAATAAAATTTAAGAACCACGCAGCACAAAGTGAGAGTTTATGATTTGTCTGAAAGAATAAACATCATGAACAAACAACTTGGAATTTAATGTTCTTTTTTCGTCATTCACTGAGAGCCAATTTAAAGTAGCCATAGGTTAAGGAGAAGAGAGAATGTATAATTTATAAAATACCTGTGACGCAGGATCACAAAAGAGAGAGTGCATGAGCTGCAGCCCTAAGGAACAGGATGAATTATGAACTCACTGTACGCTGATTCTCTGATAAACTCTCATGCTGCTAAAGGCAGTTATTGGTAAAACAAGAGCAGGTTTGATTTCCGGTCTCACCAGTAAGGAATAAACACAGGAAAACCTAAGTTATGACAGAAGAGAATTTCAGAAATGAAAGCAGATATGCCATATAATATGAAGTATGATAGAATTGCGTTCCTAAACACACACACACACACAGAGTCAATAACTCTTGGAACCTAACACTTGACTTGGGAGAAGAGGGACGCCTGTAGGTTCTTGTTGACACTTAGCAGCAGGCTGTGCACTCAGGAACATTTGCAGTGAGTGAACTAGTCTAACACGTGCTGCTATTTTCTGATTCTACAACTAAGATATTGAATGGGGAGAGGCTTCCAGCTTGGAGCTTCTGGCTGTGTACCAATAATGGACCAAAGGGATTCCTACACTGTATCACAAATATTCTGCAAATATCTCACTCAAAATTGCAAAATTGTCCAGAGCCTGGGCATCAACAAAGTAAACAGCATGTTTTTGTGTCATAACAAAAAGGCTTTTAAAGCTAAGTGCCTCTTTCACAGGGAAATTTCTATCACACCACAGTAAGCAGAATAGGTCCCCAAAATGCCTATGGTCTAATTCTTGGAATCTGCGAATATCTGCAGATGTTACTATGGTTATAGAGATTAAAATGAAGTTTCTTAAATTAGTCTGATGAAGACAATTAGGATTGAAAGCAGAACTTTCTCCCACTGGGTAGAAAAGATGGCAGAAAGCCTAAGCCAGAGAGCTCAGAAATACCTGAAGAATTCACTGAACACCCTACTGCTTAAGATCAGTGTGATGAGTTCGGATGCTTCACAAAGCTCAGTGATCAATCAGTGTTACGGTTTATACACTGCGTCAACTTGAGAAGTCTAGAAGCTTAACTGAGTGACTCAGCAGCTTTACATCCTGGGGTGTAGAGGAGAAGCCATTATGTTCTAGAGAAGTGTTCCTTGTGTCAATTTGAGAAGGTCAGAAGTTTAAGTGATTCAGCAAGGGGCCAGAGTCCCTAGTTTGTAACATCTTTAGCCAGTGTAAGAGGAGGCAGGCAGATGGTGGGAGTGCTACACCCACCCCAGGGGAGCAGCCTGCATACAATAATAGGCAAAGGAAGAGGGACCCATGGCTGGTTCCCTGAGAAGCTCCAGTCTTCCCCTTCAGCTTGGACTTGTCTCCTTGCCTCTGGCACAGACTGCCTGGCTTCTGCCAAGGACTCTTCAGCCTCTGTCATAGACTCTTGAGCCTTCTGGCAGATATTCTTCAGTGTTGCATCGCAGACCCATGGGCCTCCTGATGCGGACTTGCATGAGACACTGCAGTGAGCTCCAGCCTTGGGGCTGGACCCTTCAGCCTCCAGCCTGTAGATGACCTCTGCCTACTCCCTCACCCGACTTTGTGGCTGACCACTGTAAGCCAATCTTGTAATTCTTACACAATTGTTTACCTTGTGTTACATCTGTTTCTCTAGTAAACCCTGACAGATACAGGCAGGGAACAGGAACATCAGTCGTAAGGTGTCAGCATCCAGATGATGTGAATGATACGAATGGTTTAGAAGGGGAGTCTTTCTCAGACCACCTAGGTAAGCGCCCAGGTCAGCTAATAGCTAGATTTTGACCCTTTGAAAACCAGAGCAATATAATTAGCCGAGATCCCCAAGACTTTCCAAATGCAAAACTGTGGACACAAACATATGTTGTTTTAGGCTGCTCCGTTTGTGGCAATAGTTGAAGGAACCTGAACCCAATAGCTCCCATCCTGGTCAGAGATCCGTCTACACTGCCCCTCCGAGCACAGCAGCACCAGGAGACTCAGAACACTGATAGGAGCCACTGCTCCTGTGCCTTCCCAAGCCTCTTCCTTGGGCAGCCATCATGGCTGGTGATCTCCCAAGCTTCCTTCTTGTCAGGAAGCCACCAGTCCTCTCTCTGCACTCCCTCTTCACATGACCCAAAAAAGACCCCACAGCTACAGGTAGAGAGCAGCTGATCTGTTCTCTAGTGCCAGGAAAGTTCCTCTCAGGATTGTTCTGAAATAACCCTGTACCACTGAGCTTATACCTCTGTTTCTTGTTTTTCCCCTTTCATAATAATAGTAAACTCATAAGAATTCCAAAAATAATGAGAACAAACGTCTTCCGCAATCATGAACAGAAAATTGTCTCTGATTTTGAAAAGCACAACCTTGATTTAGGGAAGTCTTTGTGTCCTTGTGCTGTAGAAGAATACCACATCCTGGGTAGTGAACAGAAAGTTGAATTTTTACATCACAGTTCAGTGTCCAAGACTACCAAGTCCAAAGCAGCAGGGGTTCATGTTGGGAAATCTCCACTTGCAAGATGGTGTCTTGGGGCTGCCTCCTCTGGAGGAGAACAACAACACTCCTCAGACGTCAGAGAGCAGCCGGTCCCTGGAGACCACTTTGTGTTGGGTTTAATAGAGCCAGGAGGGTGGAGCCTCCAGGGTTCAAAAGCCTTCCACCAGGTCCAGCCCCCAGCTCTGCCGCATTGGGAGCTAAGCGTGACCATATGGATTAAGGGATGGACATAAAGGTGCAAACCATAGCAGGGAAAGGGAAATAAACAGTGCACTGAGCAAATTAGACTCTGTGGTAAATGCTTTAAAAGTCAGCAAACATGAACTTCTCCTTCTGGGTGGATAGAGGCAGATAACTTTATTTGTATTCCTCTCTAAGCAAAGCTAAAAATCCAGGACTGGAAGCATGAAACAGAGGATTTTGAAAGGTGAGGTGGAGAGATGGAATGACTTCTGATAAACAACACAGCCGCGAGCAGTGCTTGACAAAACCCTTTTTCCTCAAGACAGGGGACCATGAGGACAGCTACCAACCAAGACAGCAAACTGTTACTCCTTTCCCACTGTGCCACAGTTAGGTGTCATGGACCAGCGGTGGCTTGAGTCCTAGACATGTTGTGAGCCTGGGTTTCTCACAGCCACCTGACACTGAGGAAGGAGATCTCCCACTGCAGCCGAGCTGGCCTCGTGGGGGTCAGGGCTCTCATCGCTGCCCACAGTTAATGAGCCATCCTTTCCCATGTGGAGGCCGCACAGGCAGCAAGGAATGCCACGGCACGACAAGCAGGTTCCCAACTCCTCCCCTTCAGACATCGGAGGGGGTCTCAGGGGGAGACAGTGCTCTCACTTCCACCGCAGACTAGCAAGGTACCAACCAAGGCCAAAAGGGAAACTTGATCTTCTACTCCTGCCTGGCAATAGCCTTCTTGCCTCCTGCTGGAGGGGAGTCAGAGTAAACTAGGTATAAGAGAAAATCTCAAAAATTCCAGAATCTCATAATATTATATTTAAATAAAACTAAAATTTTGGAATTTTCAGGTTTAGATTGAAATTCACTTTTCAAATCTAGAATGTGGAAAACTATAAATGATAGAAAAAACACAATAGATGCCAACACCAATAGGACAGAACTTAGAGAGATAATTGACAGTTAATCTTATGATTTATATGCATTTTTCACTTTATCACCATTACCAAGTACTATTCCATTCCACATACTGGTAGGGAATGTAGATACCAAAGTAACTAGAAAAGCAAATTGCCACTGAGGAAATGACACAGACTAGAAACGGAAAGTAATCATGAAAGCAGATTACTAACAATACTGAGTACAAATACTTGTCATCAAATCCTATGGGATCTAGAAGTTCAAAAGCATCAATTTATGTTATGAGGGGAACAAAAGATTTCACTTAAGATATATGAATGTCTTATTAAATGTATATAATATTAAAATACATATATTTTAATCTGGTTCTTGCTGAATGAGGCAGAGAAGAAAAGGTTATAAATGTAAAGAGGGTGAGTCAGGACACACATGGCATAATTGCTATTTGGGACACAGTGAGAACTTTAATATAGTTAAAGCCAAGAATGTGGAAATATTAAAGGAGCTAAAGAGCCATGCATGGAGCCCTCTGCATTTGGAATTAATTGCTAGCTGCTATTTTGTTGGCTAGTCACAGAGGCAATGCAGAGTGTGAAAAGTTGTAAGTACACATGTGTATTTTAGATAAACTCCTAGAGGCACAGAAAGGGTTGACAGGAGATCCCGATGTGTCAACTTGAATGGATTAAGAAATGCATGAAAGCTTAGATCACACCGTGCTGGGTATGACTGTGGAAGTTTCTGGGATGACTGACAGGTAACAGCAAACAGACAGGGAGGGAGAACACCCCATCCTGATTGTGGGTGCCCCATCCAACAGGCCCATAGCTGTGATGGAATGGAAAGGAAAAGGAGGAAGTCTGCTTGCATTTTCCAAGCTCCATTATGCTTGAGCACATATAATTTTGGCTACTGCCATTATCCATGAATACCAGACTGTAATTTTTTCAGCCATTCAACACAGACTCACACCAGCAAACCTCCAGGGAGTTCCCAGGCCTTCGGTTTTGGTCTGGGGCTGCACCCTGGTCCCTCCTGTTCCGCATCTTCTGACTGTTTGGACAGCTCAGTGATTGGCTCCCCAATCTGTCCAGCACAATGCATAGTTACTGAGGATTCTTGTGTTTCCGATCCCGTATGTCTGCCTAAAAACTGTCCTTGCAAAATAGCAATTCTGTTCCTCTAAAGCACGCTATCCCGCACATGAGGGTTTTAATGCCCCTTATTAATTTATTTGTTGGTAAGGTGTACAGTGTGAAAAGTACATTTGTGTTTAAAAACAAATTTTGAAGTAGTGAGGAAAGCAAAGAGAAATGGAAAGAGATCAGAAGCAGAGAGAATATACACTTGACAATTAACAGTCTAGTTGAAAGCTAATGATTAAGCCAAGGGGAAATGCAGCACTGTGCATAATTTTTTTTTTTAATCGGTACTGGGGATAGAACTCACAACCATGCACTGGCAAGACAGGCGCTTATGCTGCTGAGCTAAATCCCCAGCCCAAGCACTATGTATAAATGAGTATGTAGGTCAGTCACTTTGTGACCACGAGACAAACTACCATCAACAATCAGTATAAAAGGAGATGTTTACTCCACCTCCCAGATTCAAAGATTTTGGCCGTTGGTCACTTGACTGCATTATTTATCTGCAGTGTTTGAGGCAGAACAAAGTGGCAGAGGGTGAAACAGAGTGAACTGCTCACCTCATGGCTTAAGGTGCATCTAACATTCAAAGCATATGAGGAGGGAAACCTGCTGAGTCACCACACCAGCGCGAGCCCACTGTGTGATTTGTTGGGTCTATATTATCCATGAAGCATCGGAGAATCAGCAAAAGGTCTTTGCTATGTGTTTATATCTTTGAAAGAGAAGAGAAGAGAAGAGAGGAGAAAAGGTGGAAAGAAGTTTGCTTTTGAGGAGTACATGCCCACCACTCAAAGCTGCATTTAATTTGAAAGGCTAATCTACTGGGAAGGCACAGAAACCCCAGAGTTCAACTGGAAACAACCAAAATGCAAACCACGTGTTGTAAAATCTAATAGAAATGATAAGAATGATTCATAAAGGCACTACAACAATTGTAAATATACATGAACTAAACATGAGTGCTCCCAAATGTATAAAACAAACACTATTTGACATAAGGAACAGACAAACCTCAGCGGAAATAGTGGTAAGTTCAATAACCCAATCACAGGTAAGTCACGCAACAAAAAGTCAGCAAAGAAATATCAGAATTAAACTGCAGGATAGCTCAACTAGACTTACTAAACGTCTTCACAGTGTTCCATCCAGCAATATCAGAATAAACAATCTTTCCAGCAGTTCACAAAATTTCTCCAAAATTAACTATTTTAGGCCATAAGCCAAATCTTAAAAACAAAAAGTGAAATAATCACATGGATTCTATCAGGTCACAATCAAGTGAAACATGAAATCAACTACAGAAACCACAGAAGCTATACAAACATATGACTATTGAATAATATACTTTTGAATAATTGAAAGAACAATCAAGAAACAATATCAGCAACTATATGTACAGAATCATATGAGACTGGAATTCAAGTATAGCAAAAGATATGGGATTGCAGAATTATTCCTTAGCAGAAAGTTTATAGCGATGGGTAAAAATACTAAAATGTTCAAGAGATATTAAGTAAACAACTTAATCATGTATCTGAAAGTCTTAGAGAAACATGAACAAACCAAATATGAAACCAGTAGAAATAAAGAGATAATAAAATCAGAAAGGAAGCTAATGAAATGAAAACTAAAAGAAAATTACAAATCACAAATTATATAAATAGTTAGTTCTTCAACCTTAGCCAGACTGAACAGAAGAAAAAGAAGACTCTAATAAAATTAGAGGCAATCAGGTTATATGAAAAGAGAAAAACTAAGACCCAGAGAATATTAAGAAGTCCTTTTAAAGCTTAGAGTAACAATAAATGTGAAAATCTAGAAAACATTTCTAGACATATGTGACATGTTGACATTGAACCAAGGGGACAGAAATGCTTCTTAAAATCTAAACAGATCAATAACAAACAATAATATTAAAGAAGCAATAAAGTCTCCCAACAAAGAGTCCCAGGACTGGGTGCATTTATTACATTAAAAATACAAAACGAAACAAAACAACAACAGCAACAAAACTGCTGCGGTGTGCCTCCACCTATCCCCTGATTTTTCCTATATGATAAATCCAGCTATAACTATAACAGATAGCAAAATAAAATGCAATAAGTAAAAGGGAGGTAAATCATTCACAAAAGGAAAGGGGACCAGGAGTTGTGGGGAAGCGGTGGAGACGACGAGGTGGAAGAACTACTAAGACGAGTGTTGCCGCCCACCTACCTGCACCACCAAGGTGGTCATGATGTGCTCTAAGCACATATAAATAAAAACATACAGCAGGGAGGGCAGAGACCTCTCCAGATCCGGTCTAGGAAGCCAGCATCACCCTGATACAAAAGCTTAATGAACGCTCAAAGAAATAGATGACTACGGAGAAACAACACTGATTAACACACATGTGAAAAATCCTGCCTAAAATTGTGGCAAGCTTAATTTAGAGCACAGAAAGATGACACACCGTGTCCAAGTTTGTTTCATGCCAAGGATACATGGGTTATGCAAAATAACTGACTAATGTAACACACCACGCAAGAGAATCAAAGATGCAAATCACACGATTACCTCAACATATGTACAAAAGCTTTCTACAAAACTCCGCATCACTTCATATAAAAACCCGGAAGAAAATAGGTATAGAAGTCTCTCACCACAATATAATAATTATGCATGACAGACTCCAGCCAGTACCACACTGTCTGGTAAAAAACTGAAAGCACTTCTTTTAAAATTGGGAATCACACATGAAGGTAGATCATCATCTTTTGTCCTGGACAAAAATTAATAGGTTTAAATAGAAGACCCTGAAATTTAAAACTAAGAGAAGAAAAGTTAGAGGAAACCTGTGAAGCCATAGGAACAGAAAAGAATTCCTGAGTGGGACTACAGTAGCACAGAAAATAATAACAAGAATTAAAAAATGAAACTACAGAAAAGTAAACTTCTACAGTATGAGGGAAACATTCAGAGTGAAGAAACAGACCCAGAATGGAAGGAAATCTTGGCCTGTTACTATTCCAAAAGAGCGTTACTATGCACGGTATATGAAGAACTAAAAAATCTTAACATCAGTAAGTAACTCAGTTAATAAGCGGACAAATGAATTTAGCAAACCCTTTAAAAACACACACACAAATGGGTACTAAGTACTGTATATGAAAAGAATGCTGGGCTTCATCATCTATTAATAAGTCACCACTAGAAAGCAAATGGAATTTTATCTCATCTCCGTCAGGATGGTTTCCATCAAGAATACAAGAAACAAGAATGCAGGTGAAGATACGGGATAAAGGGACCCTTGGCCCCTGTGGATCAGCCGCTGTGAAAATCAGTACGGGATTTCCTCAAGAAGCTAAAATACAGCTACCATTTGACCTGACTGTACTAGCCTGGGCATATCATCAAAAGAATTGTCAGCAAGGTATGGAATTCACGAAAGCTATAGCATGGAAACAGTGTGGGTGCTTGTCAATAGGTAAATGGGTAAAGTAAATACAATGTGGGATGTGTACACCACGGCATAATATCCAGCCATGAAAACAAACTCATGCCGTATTTTCTGAAAACCCATGGATTAGAGATGTCTGTTAAGTGAAATAAGCCATGATCAGTCAGATATCATGTTAGCTTACAGTACAATCTATTTTTATTTAGACAAAGAACAGTAATGCAGAATGAGAATATAGGTGATAGAAGAAGAAAAAGTTACCAGGGAAGGAGCAAGGGAGAAGAGGGGGTTATAAAGGGTGAAATATTCTAAGTATATCATGAATATGCTCATGTATTCCAAAATCAAACTCACTATTCTGCATAACTAATTCTTACTAATAAAGTTAAAAATAAAAATAGCTCAAAAAAAAAAAAAGAAATTAAAGGAGAATTGTGGAGGTTCAATTGGAGTGTCCCTTATCTGGAAATCTGTAGTACAGTGCATTTCAAAATCTGGAAAAATCTGAAAGTGTACGTGACACCCTGAGTGAAAAGTTCTCCACCTGAGTCTGTGGCAGATGCTATCTAACTGTGGCTCATAAAAAATGTGAAAACTCACTTGTAAGCCATATTTTTAAGATATGCATGAAACATAAATGAATTTTTTGTCTAGGCTTGGGTCTTTGCACAAGATACTTGGTTATGTAGCATAAACAAATATTACAAAACCAAAGATGACTGCAGCTGGGAGCATTTCACATAAGAAATGTTTAACTCTTACACATTTGTAGTTGAAAATTTCAACACTTTTCTCTCAATAATTGATGGAACAGCTAGACATAAAATCAGCAAGGAAATAAAGGACTCACAAAAATCAATAAATCCAATATCATTAGCCGCACTAAACATGGCACCCTACTGTAGCAGAATGCAAGTTCATTTCCAGTGTGTTCACATTATACAACAACTTGGACCACAAAACAAATATCCACTCGGATTCTTAGATATCATACTCAGTGTGTTTTCCAGCCTAGATGAGCTCAAACTAGAACTGAATAACAGAGGTACCAATCACTGGACATTCAACAACACATTTCTCAATATTCCTTGGGTCGAAGAGGAATTATCCACGGGAATCAGCAAATACATGGACCCAATGGACATGTTTAAAGTAACCCAACAGCAATTATTTTTAATAGCTTCTTTGAAATCTTTTGAGTTATATCATTATAACTTCTGACCATTTAACAATTTTATTGTGATTCACTTTCCATTTAACTATTTAACTTTGAAAATACGTAAGAGATTTAAAGATGCTAGAATTAGTTTTCTTTTCTTTTTTTTTCAGATAAGCAGGTTGCAAGTACTTTCTTCTAGTCTTTAACTTAGTTTTACTTCTTTTACAAGTTTTTAGTTTTTTAGAAGCCAGGTCTTTACACAAGCTTGAGAAACCTTCCACCGATATTCCAGGGAGCTAAATACTACTCTTCTGAATTTATATTCCTGCGAGCAGGATGGAAATGCTCCATTTCTCTGTATCTCTGTCACACGGTGTCATTAAGCATTTTTACAATAGTCACTTACTGGGCTGAGGTTAAAACCTCATTGCAGTTTTCATTTGCGTTTCCCTGATGATTAGAGATGCTGTACATTTTTCCTCACATACCTATTGTCATTTATATGCCTTCTTCATATAAACACTTATTCAGATTTACTGTCAATTTGTAATCAGTTTACTGATTTATTAATTTATTTATTGTGCCCTTGAGTTTTCAGAGATCCTTCTATATTCTGGATAATGACCCCCTATCAAGCTGTAGCATTGTCAGTGTTTTCTCCCTTTCTTTAAGTTGTGCTTTGACTCTGTTAACTCTGCAGAAGCTCTTTAGCTTGATATAATACTGTTTGTTTCAATTTACTTCTGTTTCTCATGTTTTGGGGACTTATCCATGTTCATTTCAATACACTAAAGGTTTTGCCTATGTTTTCTCCCAAGAAATTTCCTAGTTCCAAGTGTTACATTTAAATACTAACGGTAATTTTTGTAGACTGCCTTAATTTTTGTAACTGAAGGCAAATAGATTCTACTTTACCCATCAACATGTAGATGCCCGAGGTTCCCAGCACTGTGTCATGAAGACTGTTCTGTTTAAAATGTGTGTTCTTTGTACCTTTGTAATGAATCAGTTGGTTCCAGATGTTTTGGTTTACTGCCAGACAATTTATTCTGTTCTCTTGCTGTTTTATACCAATGCTATGCAGGTTTTGATTACTTTTTTATAATAATAGGAAGCATGATAATGTATCATTTTAATTATCACAACATCGCACACAGTGATCTTGTGACATATGCAGTGTGATATAATTGGGATTTCATTATGAGAGAAACAAGAGACCAAATATGAAATCATGGTGCTGTAAGGCACCTGCATATATTTAGCATTGTAATTTCCTAGCGATTATTTTTCCGTAATGAACTAAATACACAAGGCAGTTTTCTAACCCATGCTTGAAATACCTCTCCTTGAAACACTTGATTTTCAACAATGGGTTGCAAATGTGTATAAATGCAAATGTGTAAAGTAAAAATTTCCTGCAATTATCAGCAAAGCTGAATGTTCATTTCATTTTCTTCACTGATCTTGAGACCATAGGCAGGTACTGGGACAGAATAATCTCATGTGAGAATTACAGCATTCAAATCCCATTTCCACACTTGGCCTACCTTTCGACTTCCTAAAGGATACTTGAGTTCTTGCCTTCATTTTCTCACACACAAAATAGACATAATGCTACACACTTTCTCAGGCAGTTGTGAATAATAATTAAGATAATTAATTGAGTAGTCTGGGAAGAATTAGGAACACCATTCCTTAAATAACAATGATCTCAGAAGTGATAGCTGTTAAAATACTTGCTTCCTTTCTCTTTGTTAAGCACTCAGCTCTGCCAGCCATATGATGATAATGTTGACATGTTTTACTTCACCAACTGTTCATCTTCAGTGGAGGAGAATAGCAAAGAGCTTGCAAGAACTCTAGAGGGGTCAGCACACACATGGGTCGGGTCTGAGACAACCTTTCGTCTTTCTAACCTCTGTAAACTTGATCTAGTCAATTAACTTTTCTAAATCCATTTTGTATGGAAAATTCATGCCATAATGCCTAATTCTCAAAACTTACATCTGAAAGTAAACAACATGATTAAAAATTCCAAGAATGGTTAAACTTTAATAGGCAGTCAGTTAACATCAGTATTATTCTTTTTTTACAGTATTTTCTACACTGCATATATTGAATATATAGGTATATGTCCTTTCAAACATAAATACAAATATTCATGCACAAAACTTTCTACACATATTGTAATCCAGAACTTGTCATATGATTAACTAATAGCTTTCAAAGTATTGATTCTTTGAACCTAAGGTAAGTAAAGAAGATAAAAGTCAGTATTTCAAAGCAAGTACAGTAAAACCTTGGTTTGTGAGCATAATTTTTCCAGAAATGATCCTGTAATCCACTGCACTTGTGTATCAAAGCAAATTTCCCCTTAAGAAAGAACGGAAACTCAGATGATTCATTCCAAAACCCAAAAATATTCATATGAAAATGGTTGTTAGACTGTCGCATAATACAAAATAGTACAGAAAAATGGATTAATTAACCTGCACTTACCTTTGAAAACGTTCATGACTGGTGTGAGAGATGAGAGGAGGGTTATTGTGTTGGATGATTTTCACAATCACTAGTGGAATCACTGATATCTCCTGGCTCAATGGAATCTTTTTCTTTTCATACAACTTTAACAAGGAACCTTTTAAAACATACTTCTTTGCCTTCTTTTGAGGATTTCACAGAAATGTGACATTGCATTATTGTTAAACAGATTCGTCACTCCCAATGCTTTAGCCTTATTTATATGGTGATTTCTATAAAATTTTGCACTGTTTCCCATATTCTACACATCTCTCTACTATCATCTGAAGTGCGGGGCTCCTCCCCTTTTTTCCTCCTCTGGAGACACGATCTCCTCCCCAACCTCTTGCTGTTGGGAGTTGAACTTACAAGGAGAGAGAAAGAAAGAGGGAGAGAGACAGGAATCACTGGATCATAGGACCTGTGGCATCGCATACTCCTCGTATTACAAGACATCCTTGTTTATCAACTTAACATTCATCGGAAATCGCTTGTCTTGTGGAACACTCACAGCGCAAGTTATTCACAATCTGAGGGTTTATCCCATATAAATTTAAAACAGGAAATTGTACATCTCCATGTCAGGTTAATCTTTTTGTAATTTTACACAGTCTTTTCAATTGATTATGTCATACTTGGGAATGTTATAAAGTTAAAAAAAATTGTTCTGTACTATTTATAATGGACGAGATTCAGATATAGCACAGATGTCAGGATATTTTTTGCAGCAATCAAAAAATACATGTTAACAGCAAAATTATTTTGAGCAAAATAAGTCAAGTACAGGTTCCTGGTATTGCCCAAGACAGAGTCAAATATTGCACCCTTATTGGACATCTAATGTATTCAAACTCTATAAAAGAAAATGACTTGCTACTTACCATTAGCTGTTTTAATTACCTTTATTCACTTCAGTTAACTGGTGAGCTGCTTCTGGGCTGGGTACTTGATAGAACAGAATAAAGTCAATGAGTTCTGGTTCTCCATGAGTAATTGGTTTATTCTCTGAACACTCATTTCAAAAAGAGTGACTTATAAAGCATAAAATAGAGATATAAAGAAAATTGCCTCAGAGCTCAATGAGCGCATTGAGAATTTCACTTACTATAATATCCATTATTTACAAGTAGCACAGCAAGTTGAAATACAAGGTTTTCTTTTTCTTTCTGCTTTTGTTTCATTTTATGTTGTTTGGTTTGGTTTGTTCTGGTAAATAGATGTAGCTGGTTGCTATGTCTAAGTCTGAATATGCACAGAAGACTAAATCAGGATTTCTGAAGTCAGAATTCTTACAATCTAGACAGAAATTCAGTATCAGGTGGGAATTAGCATCATAATGCAAGAAGTAGCATCATAATAATCAACATTTGATTGCACAACCAGAAAGGCCTGGAGCTGGAAAATAACGTGTCTGTTCCCATGCATTTTCTTTCCAAACCCTGGAATTAAGCACCACGTTAATCTATAGTAACAGAGGTGCTGTTGGAATGCCTGGATACCAGCAAATGGAAAAATCAATCCCGTCATTAGGAAAGTTATGTATTTGTTGAAAACAATGAAAGTGCGTCAATATGGTATATAAAGAAAAATACAGAAAACATTGTAAATGGAAGGAAGAGATTTGAGAAAAACAAGTTGGAAATAAGCAGATGCATTTTGGAAAAATCAGTAACATTTTTGCTGGTGTAGTGCATTAGTTTTTTTCATTGCTACTACAGATTTCTGCAGCTTTGGTGTCTTACTTAAATGCAAAGGTATTAGCTCATGTTTCTATGCATAGATTGGAACCCAGGTATAGCACGACTCAGAATTTCACCATGCCAGAACTAAGGTGTCAATGATCTGTGTTTCTTTGTGGAAGCGCTAAGGCAGTGATGGTGAACTTATGGCAGGCGTGCTGCAGGAGAGACGCAGAGCCCTCTCTCTGCACGCGAGCCAAGTGTGTGTGTTGCCTTTTCTGCACTAACACCTCAGTGTTCTGGTTTAATTACAGTGCTACTTCTTTGATGGAAATAAGTGGATTTTGGTTCACAGTTTGGGCATTTTTCTCTAAAAGGTTCTCCATCGCTGCTCTAAGGAAAAAGCTGTAAATACATTCAGAATCTTGATTAAATTTAATTTTTGGAGCTTATCAAACTAAAGTACTTTTTTTTTAGTGGTTGTTAGCCAAAGGGCCCTATTTTGCTTCAGAAAGGATACCCATTTTCTTTCTCACGCTTCCCAAATAACCCATATCACCCCGAGCACAAAATCTGTACACATTTTACTTCTTGGAGAAGACACATCTCTCTGCCTCTGTCCAGAAAACTCTGTTTTCAAGGTCCCATGTGATTAGTCTCCACCCACTGGATAGTTCACATTACTTCCTCCACCTGAGTGTTTAAGCTTAATTATTTGTGTGAAGTTCCTTTTATTCTTGAAACATAATATAATCACACGTCCTGCAAATTCTGTCACAGACATCTTTAAGGTTTATTCTGACTGTGACATGGAATGGCCAGTGGGAGGGAATTACACCAGGGGCTACATCGATGCTAGATCAGAAGCTAGTAAGAAATAACTGGGAATTTTTCAGGGAAAACAGCTGGGCCAATCCGTAGAATAGAAGGATGATAAATAACTCCAGGTAAAAACGGCGTGAGAAGAGAACCCAAAGGCGTAGAGTTCTCTTAGAACGGCGGTGAAGTGTGAATTAAAATGCCGACGTGCCACGGCTCCTGGACTGTGGTACGTGCTGTCTCAGGCGGTTGCTGTCAATGTGCAGATCGGAGATGTCTCATCAAAAGTCTTAAACAGCTAATGAAGATCCAAGGCTATGCAAATTCGTTAGCGCGGTGCCTCGAACGTGGCAGTTGGCTCCACCTTGATGGCGGCCGAGCCCTGTCCACGAAGCCCAGGGTCTCCAAGGCTCTGTCCCCTGTGCCTGGCATAAGAAAAATCCTTCGAAAATGTCACTTCTTCATACTTCAGTCCTTGCTAAAACATTATTGGAACACATTGCTAAGAAAGCTCAAAGGAGATAAATTATCATTCAAATGGATGAAATAAATGAAGAAATAATAAACATTTAACTGCTGAATCAGTGGCTTAACTTAATAAACAGAGTGAAAAAGGGAGATTTCATGTGACAGGAGCAAGGAAGACTCAAGCACTCATTTGCAAAGAGTGAAGCATGCATACACACACAAGCACACACATGCACACAAGCACACACGTGCACACAAGCACACACGTGCAGACACGTGTATGTTTATGCTTCTAGCAGTTCCCAGGATATATTGTGGGAGCAGAGAAAGAACAAAAATCAGGAAGTAAAACTGCAATCAGATTTTGAAGGCCCACACCAAATTACACTAAAAATAAACTGTAAGTATATTACTGAATACATAAATATAATTTTTTCAAGTTTTATTTTTATTGGTACATATTTATAGTATGTAATGATTATATTCTTCATGGGGAATTGGTACATACATGTAACACATTTTAAAAGTTTTTTTTCATCCACTAACACTCCTTTCTCTCCCCCTCCCTCTCTTGTTTTCCTTTCCTATTGTAAAGTGCTCTCTCTTCTCTTTTTCCTTTTTATATTTTACTTTGCACAAATTTCAAGATTTGTATCCATATACAGCAGCTGATGAAAAGCTATGTATAAAACACAGTACAAGAGTCTCTACATCCAGGTAATATACTATGTGGAAAGAGACTGCTAAATATCCATTAGAATGCAACACATTTTCCATACATTTTTAATTAAACTTCTTTTGAGGTAGCAGATGGAGTTCCCATGTCTGGCTAGTAATTGTGACAGTAGCTTGCTATCTCACAGAAATTTATTCCAGGTACCCACAGTGTAAATTTAAATGAAACACATAAACATATACAATTACCTCCATGAAATCTTAACTCATGTAGTTCTGTAATGTCCAAGGTAACCAATACATTTGTGTGAAATATGTCTTAAGGTTTATTTTTCTCATTAGAAAGGAGAAGCCAAGCCGGTCTGGGTGAGATGAGATATCGCTGAGATCCCTAAAAGTCATCAAGCCCTCCAGGTGCCTCATTTGCTCATATTTTCTCCTCTCCTGATAGACCAAATATCTGTCCAATTTCTCTTGTAAATAAAGAGTTGATGCAGTTGGCAAACTTCGTAATTGCCCTGAAATAGCACCGCAATGTGCCACACAGTCTTTTTAATTACTTTGCTGCTTCCAGCATGGAACTTTTCTTCACTTTATTTGTTTTTCCATTAAAATAGCCCTGTAAACTCAGAGGTAAATATTGAACCTCATGCTAGTACAGCTGTCTGTACTCAGAGTCATGCTACGGGGAAGGATTGCAGGGGCTCACTGGTCCTGACCTTGATCCTGGAACCAAGACTGACAGGGCCCTGTTTCCCATGTGATTAGATTTTCAATTAATTAATTACAGTGCCTCTCAAACAACTGAGCCAGTTTAAAGAGAAAAAAAAATGCAGATTAGTGTTGTAAAAAAGTGTTATTTTCCAATAGATGAATGGCAAGCAATAACACAGCATGCATGTATAATCTCAGTACTGGATATTTGCAGGTTTATTTCTAAAAAGCTCTATATTTTGTTTCTTGATAACAAACAGCAAACTCCCCAATGAAGTATTGGGTCAAATACAGTTCATATTTGCCCTGCCAACAAGTGAGTGACAAGGAGATAGTATGGGAAAAGTACACACCATGCAGTGGGGTAGGAAAATTGCATCTTATAATTCTCAAAACTAATCTTGATGCTGGGGTTGTAGCTCAGTGGCATGAATGCCTACTTAGCAAGTGCAAGGTCCCGAGTTCAATTCCTGGTACCAAAAAATAATCTTGAAAAAAAAAACCATTAAACTTACTTCGTGCATGGTGGCATATGTCTGTAATCCCGGCACTTGGGAAGCTGAAGCAGGAGGACTTCTGTGAGTTTGAGGCCAGTCTGGGCTACGTAGTGAGTTCAAGTTAGGTCTGAACTGTATAGTTAGACCCTGTCTCCAAAATACCAAACATATCTATCTATCTATAACTTATTAATATTATATACACACAATCTAATTGTCAGAATGTACAATGAGCTTATAAATATTAAAACTGTTGGACATAATAACATCAAACAAAACAACAAGAAACATTAAGGTAGCCATTGCTGATTTCCTATTATCTTGTTTTGAAATTCTGTATCACTTTCACTGTTCTGTTTTGATCAGCTTTATTCTGTTTTGTTTGGTTAAGTTTTATTCACTTTCAAATTAAAAAAAAAAAAGAATTTGCCAGAGAAATTTTATGGTTGGTGAACCTAATAATAATAATAACTTTTTTCTTATAAAAGAATTAAAACTCTTTGACAAGTGGTTTGTCGATGTCTGGGGGAAAGAGAGCGTAATACCGAAGCCAAGGAAATTTGGCTGAGAAAGCAGGACGGAGGTTCTGGGGCGCAGCAAGAGCAGGAAGGGGAGAAGGCAGGCGGCTGGGACACCGTCCCGGAGGGAGCAAACCCGGCAGCTGCTGCAGCGCAGCTTCACTTTGGCGAACGCTGCTCAGCTCCGCCCGCCTCGCTGAAGCCTAAGCGCGCCGCAGGTCACGGCTTGAACTTGGCGCTTCTGCCCGGGACCCTGAAAGCTGCCGCCGATTCTTCCTCCAGCTCCTCCTTGGATCTAACGTCAGGGAGGCGAAGCTGGCACCTGCTGCTGCTGCTGCCGGTCCTCGGGGACCGACCCCCAGTGACAGTGACCGGCCTCAGTGGCTGCGGCCTTTCCCTGCGCTCCCTTTGCTCCCGCGGGGCTGAAGGGTTTGTCGCTCCCTCCTCTTCTCCATCACTGCGCTTTCTGCTGTCTTTGCAGAGCTGTGAGTATTAAAGGAGGCAGTGAAGGCACCTTGCCTCAGCAGCAGAGAGAAACTGTCCTAACTTAGAAGTGCACCGTTATTAAAGGGACCTTCAAGGCTGGAGCGCAGCTCAGGACACAGTGCTGGCCTGGCACGCCCAAGGCCCTGGGTGTGACCCTCAGCCCTGCAAAATAAGTAACGTTTTAAACATTGATGGAAAGACGCTAGAGAGAGAGAGAGTCAATAGACAGCCTTGGGTGTCTAGCTACCATGAAGGGTGGGAGGAGTCCCGCAAATGTCCAAGATTATTAGCCCTTTCTCGGCTCAGAAACTCCTCCCTCCTTGTGAGGCTCCAGGCGTGTCATACCTGAGTCCCTGAGGGACCCTCTGGTGTGACTTTTAGAAATGGTCTTAACAGCTTTGCTAAGATGTGGCTGACATACCATAGAGTCAGCCTGTGGGCAGCACACAGCTCTGGTCACTGGTGTATCCCCAACATTCCGCAGCCCTCACAGCCTAATTCTAGAGCATCTTTACACCCTAAAAAACCCTCTACAGACAATTTCCACACCCATTCCTCACTGCCACAACCGCTCATCCCTAAGGGATCCCCGATCCAACTTCTGTCTATGAAGTTGTCTGTTCCGGACATTTCAAGTAAATGGAATGAATCATAAAAAAAAAAAAAATGTGTACCGTGATTGACACAAACATCCTTCAGCAGCTCGTGTATGATAATCCAGACTAGGGTGAAGATGTTACAATTCCAGTCCAAGCCCAAAGGCTGGCGAAGCCGGAGAGCCAGTGTGACCAGTCTGAGTCCCGTTGACTGTCAGAAGGCTGGGCTCAGTTTGAAGAGAATCATGCAGAGAAAAGCTGTTTTGTATTAATCAAACTTTCATTCTGTTTTAACACTCAATGGATTGGATGAATTCTATCCATATTACAGGAAAGGAAATTTTTCTTTATGGAGTTGACTGTTAATCTCATCGTGAGACACAACACCCTCACTGACAAACAAAAAGTACTGTTTAACTTGTAAGTGGACACCCTTGATCCAATCAAGTTCACACGTAAAGTGACAAACCCTAACAGGATAGTTTGCTATTAACGGTCTTAGTAAAGGGCATGGTGTGTACCCCTGCAATCCCAACACTCAGTAGGCTGAGGCAGGAGGATTGCCATGAGTTCAAAGCCAGCCTGAACTGCATAATAGGACCTGTCTCAGAAACAATCAAATAAAAAGATCATAGAAACATAGAACCATGAACTGGTAGATTTCTTTCCTTAAGTCATTTCTACTTTAAAAATTGATATTTTATTGATGGAAGAATGAATATAGAAAGCGAAGTGTAGAGTCTTTGATAACAATGTGGACACTTTTGTTCTTTGAGAAATGTTACTTGTGACATATTGAATTTCATTTTATCATCAAGCAAAATATTTTAAACATTTATTTTTAATTTATTTTTATATTTGAACTTTTTATCGTGGGGTTTTCTAAAATTTTTAAAACTAAGCCCATATTTGAAAACCATGACCAATAGGAAGACAATAGAGACTAGCAACATATTTTAAGAGCTTATACAAGCAAATAATTTAAGAATTTTTTTAAAAAAGCACAGAGTGGATCCAGCCCCTATCTTACTAATTTAACAATTTAATAAAATGAAATTGTGCTTTGAACATAACCAATATTAACATTAAAAACTTTCCGCACAAAAGGCATAAAATTTGTGTTTGGCATTTATAGAAACTGAAATACTTTTTTTTTTCTCAAAATTTTAGAAAAGCTCCTTTCCAGAAGCGACGTTTGTCTCTCTCCATCTGTGTGTGTGATTTTTCCCCAACATATTGTCAGCAGAGATGGTATTTTTTCAAAGCAGTGTACTCTTTAGAACCCTGAAAAAAAAGTTCTGAAGGTTCTAGTTTGACATTTTCCCTCAAGATCAGCAAAGCAGGATGTGAAGAGGCATTTCTATGACAGCAATGACAAAGAAGTTATTCTTCCCATCAGTTTCATGAAGATTATCCTTCAAGGTTAGACCAATTAAAAAATACAGAAGCGTAGTCAACGTGATCTAACCTAATGTACCATCTAGAGGAGGGTAAAACTCATGAAGCTGTTGAATAATATGCATTAATTATCGTACGTGTGTGTGTGTATGTGTGTGTGTGCATGTGTGTGTGTGCATGTGTGCGTATGTGTGTGCATGTAGGTGTGTGTGCATGTAGGTGTGTGTGCATGTGTGTGTGTGTGCGCGTGTGTGTGCCTGTGTGTGCACGTGCACATGCACATAGATGCTGAGAATCAAACTCAGAACCAAGCCTTTGCCAGGCAGGTGCTGCACCTCTGAGTCATATTCCTGCCCTAATGGATTATATTTTATTTCACTGACGAATCATTTTCTATGGCATATATGAATCTGATAAATATAGGAAGTAAATATTCAAATCTTTTGGGATTTGAAAAGACTAGTTCTGTGGTCAGATGTTGGGTTATTAAGCAGTAATGTCAGAGAATATTAATGAGTGTTTTTGTAATACAGGATGATAGAAAATTAACATTAATACTAATGAAATTCATTCAACTGGTTTGATTTTAAGAGCTAGTTGTCAAACTACTAAGCAGCCAAATGTTTCTTTTCTGGAGGTATTTATCTTCTTGAAATTGCTTTTCTATAACTAATTGCAATCACTTTTCTAGCTTCAAATTCAGGGAGAGGTACCCAAAAGAATTGAGATGCAAATCAGTTACTGCACCTCATCTTCAGCAAATTGCAAAAAAAAAAAAACCAAAAAAATGATTTTGGCATATGCACCTGAAATGCCTAACTTAAACATGGCCTCCTTGTTTTTTATTGGCTCCCTTAATTAGAAATGACATTACTATTAATTAGTATATGAAAATTAGGGTAATCATTTCATCTCCATTGCTGCACAGTTTCAACCAACTGTAGTACTGAGAGATAAAGTTTTAAGTGGTAAAATCTGTAAGGACAGAAAGCCAGAAAAGAATTGGACTACATTCACCACATCCTGATGTCAACTGAAGGTATGCTTTGCTATTCAACAACAGAGGGTGTCTTCGGGTATTTTCATCGCTTTTGTATTTATTGAAGTGTTAAGAGATCTGCTCTCTCTCTCAGTTCTAGAATTTCCCCTTCAGAGTCTCATGATCAGGAAGGGAAAAAGTGTTGTTTTCTTTTCAATTCAGTTAAAAATAAATCTAGGGGAGTATCTTGATTTGATCAGGGAAGAAGAGATAGTCTTATTACTTCAGGTAGAACAGAAATGTTGCTAGAGAAAAGCAATAACCAAATTAAAAATTCTTTGTACAATCCTTGCTTTATAGTAATTCCTTAATACATGTTCAAAAGTATAATAGTTGTTTTTCATTTAGGGGCAGAGGGATTGTAGAAGAACTGCCGGTCACAAATACTGTCTTAATCCCAGATGTTCCAGGAAGACGATCACGGGTGAATCGCCTTCCTCCTCCGATTTTCAAGTTGCCGTGTGTAAAATCACCATGAAAGCCACACTCCAACATGGTTTTCTGTGTAACCTAAATGTCCTTAGTGTGTAATATGGGGTCTGGCCCTTTCCAATCGATCAATATCAGTTGACTCTTACTTCACTTTATGATTTTTTGAAGTAAAATATCAGTCCTGATACTGGTCATTCATCCTTGAGGAATCATCAAATTGCTCCAGGATTCTCCCCTTCTAAGAAAATTGCTATCCATTCCTGATGAGACTACTTTCTAGATAAAGTGAGTGGTGCGTATAACAGCCTCTCACAGAGTGAAAAGCACTTTTCAAATGCAAGAGCTAATTAGAGCAGAGGGAAACCTCGGTGCCATTCTGTGCCACAGGAGACCTTTTAAGAAGCTAACAATAAGTCAGTTGGCAACAGCAAGCTGTAACTTAAAAAAAAAAATCCATCCCAGGTTCATATACCCTGACATTCTCTTGGCGCTGTTTAAGGTTAATAATCAATTTCAGTGTTGTTGTGTGAACTCTGAATGCTCTACGAGTACATGGTCTATTGCTTGATTCTAGATGGCAAGGAATAAATATAAGTGGAAATAAGTGCAATCACAGGAAAAAATCCATAGATGCTTTTAGTGGTAGAGCCTGAGAAAACCTCCCCAGCAAAGCAGAGAAAGTGGGAAGACTTTCAAGTTCACGTGGATTCTTCACACATTTCACGGTTCTGCTCACATAGAAATTTTTAAAAATCTTTCTCTTTCCCTCTTTCTCTCTTGATAAATAATACTAGTAAAGCTTCTTTATCTCACTTTTTAAAGAGACTCCCAACTCAAACGAGGAAGATTCTAGAAATTATTTCTCTCTAATAGTGCCATGGGGGTACATAAGGCTTCCAGCAGCAGCAGGATGTAATTACAGCCAGAGGAACAGGGAAGACATAAGAATGTATTAGGGTAAAATGTTCAGGGCCATGGATTGGTATAAACTACATTTGAACAAACCCATCTCCCATTTGAATACTTCTCTGCAAGGGAAAAAAAGAAGTGCATTCGTTGAAAACAATAAAGGACTCCTTACATAAAAGGTGAGACTCCAGGAGAAAAGTCACACTCGAAGATGGAGTTTTATGAGCAGGCTCAGTGAATCGTGGCAGAACAGCAAACTGTCTTTTCTGTCTTGGAGTAATTTAAATTTTATAACTTTTTTTTCCAGCCACTATTCCATCCTCATATACGGGCTGTCTTCCTTCTATGTCATTCTAATTGGATTGCTTTTGTAAATTGACCTATACTCAACATCTATTTGATTGTTTACTTAGCTGTCATGTGGACCCAGTTATTTAAAAATTATTTAAAATTGCACAAAACACACACACACACACACGCACTATATCTGAACTCTTCTTGAGAACTGAGATGGCATGTTACAGTTACTGGTTGCATTACAGTTTTGATGAGGTTTTAATACTGCTAAGTCTTTCGTGATGTAACTCATTTAAATTAGTTTCTACTACATAACCAGCTATTTATGACTGTAAATAAATATTTGATCTGAGTGTATATTTGGGTTGTGGCCTGAGAAACACATGGAAGATTGTGTTTTGATAAGGGTAGATGTATTGTCTGATCTCTAGAGATAAGGGTGGAAGAAATTTTGAAAATTTGCCCATTTTTTATCTTCTGCATATTAGGTCCATTATCCATCGTCTTCTGGAATTCACAGTTCTTTCTAACTTTTGGTACCATAAATTTCATTCCATTCTTCCATGTGACATATTCAAATTTTTTTTATTTTAGAACAAAAAGGGATAAAAATGATAATATAGAATTTCAGAACAAAATAATAGGAGATTAACAATAGTTAATGTATTTCATATTGTTATCTTCAAAGTAGTTCCTCAGATTGCAAGATATGGGACTGAAAAATTGATCAAACAATGAAAGCACAAAATGTACTCTTTGATGAGCAAACAGATTAGTAGTATAATTATCTATCTTGTGTGTGTACATACCTATATATATGCATATATATGTATGTGTTGCTTATCTGCTTATCTTTTCTTTTTTTTTTTTTTTTTTTTGTACCCGAGGGATTGAACTCACAACCTTGCATTTGCCAAGCAGGCACTTACACCGCTGAGCTAAACCCCCAGCTCACTTTTTCCTTCTTTCTTTTCTCCTTTCCCCCATCCCAATTTTTTTCATTTGAGAAGTTTCTTCTCCTTTCACTTTCATATTATCTACTGTACATTTTGAATCTTATTTACTCTTTCTTTTTTTACATTAGAGAGACAATAATGTTTACACATTGGAGTTGGATTTCTTTCACTTGAGTGTGATCTGAAGCTGCATCCATTTACCTATAAAAACCACAATTTTATCCTTTTTTGTAGCTGAGTAGTATTCTATTTTATAAAAATATCACATCATTTTATATTGTTTCCTCAGCTGATGAGCATTTGGGTTGTTTCCAAGATTTAGCTATTACAAATTGTGCTGCTATAAACATGGGTGCACATATATTTTTGTGGCATGATGTTTTCAATTCTTCTGGCAAAATGCACAGAAGGGAAATAGTTGAATCAAATGAGACTTCCAAACCTAGCTTTTGGAAGAATCTTCACACTGATTCCCACAGTGGTTCAATGGTCTGTACTCCCACCAAGAGTGGAGAAGTCTCCTTTTCCCCACATCTCTGCAAGCATTTGTTATTGGTTGATTTCCTGATGTAGCCGCTCTTTCTGGATTGAGATGAAATCTCAGTGGTGTTTTAACTTGCATTTCATGAATGATCAGTAATTTTGAACATTTTCTCATATAAACATTTGCCATTTTTATTTCTTCATCTGAGAAGTATGTGTTAATTTCAGACGCCCGCTTTTGAATCAAGTCTTAGAATTTGGGAGGCCTGAACACTTTCAATTCTTTTTACATTCTAGATAAAAGTCCCTTGAGGGAGAGTTGGCTAATTTTTTTTCCTAATTCATGATTTTTTCTTTTCACTTTGCTGGTGATCTCTGTTTAGATGCAAAAACTTTTTAATAAGATGAGATCTCAGTTATTAATTCTTTGACGCACTTCCTATGCAGTTCGGGTTTTGTTCATGAACTCTCTGCCTACCTCTGTGTCTTTGACATTGCTACCTACTTTGTCTTGCAGTATATTTATTGGATCTGTTTCTTCTAGAGATTGCTGACTGTTTTAATAAAGAAAGAGATGCTGTATAAACGCTGCATAATGTCAGATTTGGTTTCAAAGAATCATCACACATGGAGAAAATATTTAATGGACATAGCAGCAGGAAACTGAGTCATGATTTGTGTTTGGTTGAAATGATAATCCACTTTCTGTCTTATTTCCTAACACAATTCTCTTGCAGTAATTTATGCATTTTTGAGATTAATTTCTGAATTAAAGAATTAGAAGATAATTGTGGCCCAGTGCAGTTTTCTAAGAACATGACAAAAAGTCTTGACCTAATAAAATTGACATATTTTAATGTTTGTTTCAGTCACTTAGCTAAATAACTCTTGCAGTCAGTTTTATAATGAATGTCTTAAGGATTTTTTTTTTAAAGAAACACAAAGAAAGATAAAATGCTGGCACTTCAAAAATAAATAAATAAATTACATAAAACAAGAGAGCTCTAGTCATACCTACCTTTAAGTGTTTATATGTTATTGCATGAACATATAATGCTTATGATAAATTTATAAAAGAGAAATAATAACATGCACAAGGGAAGTTCCTACTTTGCACCAAACAAGAATAGTGTAGGGAGTTTACAAATCTTAGGGAACCTGAGAAAGCAATAAAACCATTCTGTGGTAAATTCCTCTCAGAGCTGTCATAACCCACAAGCCAGGCCATGGCATTCTCCTTCAGGGTAGAACTATTCTCACAGTTACACATCAGAGCGCCCCACGTGCTGGCTCTGTGATGGCCATAAAGACCAGCTCTCTCTCGAGCACAGCTCTCTGTGAGAGCGCAAACCCAGCAAGGAGACCTTCCCATACCTTGTTCTCAAGTTTCTGATTCCTTGGCAAAGCACTATGCTTGTTCCGGTTCCTCCAGAAACCTGCAATACCACGTGGCAGACAAGTCAGGGGTCTTAGATGGGGTGATAAAGGTCTCCTTCCAGTTTTCAGCTCCATTGCCAAGCTTTTGATGGGCGTGTGTGTGTGGGGGGGCCTACTCACCCCCTTACCATTTTAAAATGAGAAACACTGAGAAATTTTAGGTCCTTGTTACAAATGCACTCTTTGCATAAAAATTAGAACATGTCAAAAAGGATACCAAACCTTAAGCTGAAATGAAAACCCACAAATGTTATTGTAACCTATGAGATAAATTCTGCCCAAATAGATCAAGTCCTGTAACTGTTTGCTTAAACCTTTGTCCCAGAAATCAGCTAAGCAGAGGAAGGGACGAAAGACACACAGAGAGAACAGTGCTCCTTCATTTCCTGTAGTAGCGGTTTAATCCTCTTAAAGCACAAGTTCCACCCATGCTGCTGGATTACTGTTCTTCTAAACAGATTCTAATGCCAGGGAAGAAACCTGATGTCCCCGAGCCATGCAAAGTGTTGGTACATAAAACTGACAGGTCTTTAGAAGTACGAAAATTACCCCTTTGTAGTACTTCTCTTTGATGTTATGGCGAGCCTAAGTGATCATTTTCTATAGATGATACATTTTCACTATTGGCAAATTGAATTATTTTCTCAAAAATATTAAGTTTCAGTGCATTATAATTATCAGTTGCTAAACACGATGCTAAGAGCCAGATTACACAGCTTCATCCAAGCAGCTATTCATTTAGCAGAGAAAGAAACAGGAGAAAACATACATACTAAATAAGTGATAAATAATTCAAAGAGCCACAAAACAACTCTCTGTGTGAGCCAGTGAGTGGGCACAATGGGAGGTGACAGCCTGAGGTGATCCTGAGACACAGTGGGCAAGGCTGCTCCTCCCACGTGGGGCAGCCTGGTTGGCAGTGCTGGACTCTCCTCTTACCCCGGTGAACTTGGACAAGTTAGCTGTTTGCATGGAGCCTGCGTTCCAGCCAGGAATTAGACAAAATCAAACAATAAATGGTAAATAAGGAAATGAGAAGATTTCAGAAGAAAGAGGTGTTGAATAAAGGCTGGAGAGTGTCAAGGTGGGGAGGCTGGTTTCACAGGTAAAGAACGCAATCATCATTCATGGAGAAAATACTCAGGGACAAGGTGACATTTGAACATGGGGATGACACATTTCAGATGGAAGAAACAGCACAGAGGTAATTTTTGGTGAAATAGTATCTACTGTGTTTAAAGAACAATCATGGGAAATTCAGAGGAACAAAAAAGCTTGGCTGGTGAACAGGACTCTAAGGTCAAAAAGTCCACAGACACTATGTTTTCTGTGACTGTTTCAAATATACAAGACCCTGGGAAGCCTTTGCAGGGCAAATCCTCAGAGCAAAAGTAGAAGGAAAGCAAACTGAGTTGTCAAATAATAAAGAAAACATTCTGATAACTCTAATTTTGTAGCACTCATGATTTTTAACATGTCATTGTAGAAGGAACTGACTTCAAATGGCATTACTTAGCTCCACACATATCCTTCATTCAAAATCTTTTTTCTTTAACATTGTGAAAATTTTATTTATTTATATTATATTATTTTACTATTATTACATATTTTGGTAGCAGAGATTCAATTCATAACCTGGTACTTAGCAGAGAAGTGCTTGAGTTGCTAACCTAAATCCCCAGCCCTGAAAATACTATTTATCATCATTTTCATTTAATGTTACCACTGATAAGTATAAAAATCAAGTTTTATACATTTTTTTGTCAGAAATTCCTTTCAATACATTTAATTTTGATGTTTTCAAGTTTTACAATAATTTATCTAAGTGCAATTTTTTATGATTCTTTGATATACTGTAACCTTCTTAAACTGAGATTTGATGTTCTCATTTTAATTCTATCGATTTCTTAATAATATATGTTTCAATATTTTTACCTTATTTCAGTCTGAAGTTCTTATATTCAGTTGTTGACAATGACTTGTTTAATGCCACGTGTCATAGACCTTTCTCATGTAAATTTTACCCCTTGACACAAGAAGACTTAATCCTTGGCCCATGGCTGCTCTTTATCTGGTTCACATATTCCTGATTCGATGATTTTCATTTTATTTCACGCTCTTATTTCTGTCTTCTGACAGTGATGACCTTTGCTTTACCCTCAGGAAGACCACAGTGACTTTCCTCATACTAACTTTCACTTTTTCACATAACAATGAAAACCATTTTCATTTGGGCTTCCATCTCAGTCTTTGGGAAGCATGACCCACTCAGAGATGGGCGAGACCCGGCCCAATCAGTGGTGAAGCAGGGGGTTCAGAAGATGGATTCTGGGTAAACCAAGAGCTAACGTGCCTTGTCTGAAAGTATGGCAGTAGGGCTCAGGTAGCAAATAATGGATGTATTAATTCAGAGCACAGTGACTAAGTGCTTCTGTTGGTAGGAAATTTGACCATTCATAATTCAGTAGAAGTACATATCACATATCATCCTATATTCACATTGTGCTATTATTTATAAAAAATATTGCAGACTAGAAGAAGAACCTGTTACCCCTCTCCCATTGAATGAATGCACGTTGACCTGAATCAAATCATCTGATCATTCAGTCAACCACTTGCCAGATTTATACAGTTTTACTGCTAAAATAAAATTTTACTTCATTGACACATTTCATTTCCAAAATGCATATTGAGCTGACTTACTTTAAATGCAGTCAAGTGTGTTTTTACTGACTACCAGAAAATACAAACCTACTGTTTCGTATATTAATACTAACGTTTGTATTATTTCTTGCTCTGAGGAGTGTTCTGTTTAAAATCAAAACCTATTTTATGAACATTCTCATTCTAGGTTCAATATATTTGTTTGATTCTTTTTAAAAATGAAGCTGAAAAATGATGCTGAAATCTGCATTTTCCCTGTATGCAATGAGTAATAAATCAAAACTTATCAAATTCCAATGTTTCTGGTGCTTTTTATAGAAGGGCATTGACAGCCAGACCCACTGCTGCAGGTAGGTGCTGGCTACTCTGCATGCAGTAAACTTTCACAGTCTTTTGAGAAAAGAAAAAAATCATCCACATCACTCATGTAAGCTTCTGAAATCAGCTGCAGAAAGAACTGCCACGGTTTTCCAAAGATGCAGAAAATGAGGTGTAGTAAGAGCCTAACGACGGCGTTTCATCCTTAAGTTTTTATATTCTTCTCAGTCCATGCTTCAAAAAAAAAATGAAGAAATTTCAGTTTTCCTAGGTCATGGAATTATATCTTAATACTTCTTTTTCCACTTTATCTGACATATTATCTATCACATAATATTCAATTAAAGTGTATGCAGAGAGATTATGGGACAAATATGTAGTGTATTGGTAATCCTTGTTCTGAATCAAACACCCCAATAGCTGGCCATCATTCAGACTGGCTTTGTGGGGATCATTTTTCTTCATCATGCTGCTTTCCATCCATCAAAACAGTACCTCTCATTCTCCCTGGGTACTACCAGAGCGCTAGAGCGCTACACAAGGTAAGTTACACATTGTAACAACAGCAACAATAAACATGTGCAGTTCATGTTAACCTGTTTTTATTTTTTCAGTGAATTACTGAAGTCTCGCATAAATCCTGGTTGGTGTCTAATGGGTAAACTGATTTCCAGAGACAGCATGAAAGAGAGTACTGTGAAAGATAGCACAAGATAGATCACCAAATGGAAAAGAAACAGTGATTTACTGAGAGTAATTTGATCTCATGTAGGATTTGAAATGAGAAAAGATAGAAGTAATCCAGCACAACAATGAATAGAAATACTAGAAACTTCAAAATAGATACACTAAAACACAGGTTAACACAACACAACACAACACAACACGTAACATTTAGACAACACAAACTATGGGTAGAAACTTTGGAAGCTGTGGCAAGTAAGGGAAACATAATCAAGAAACAGTTGTATGTTGTTGCTATCGGTGAAGCAAAAATCAGATGACTCGGAAGCTATCATTACTTTCAAATTCCACTGAAGCCAGACAAAGAGAATGAAGTACATACAATTTTAATTCTGGTCTGAAAAATCTTCCAATGGCATATTTAATATGATCCCTTGTAGATTTGGTACTGTGTCTCATGCTGTTTTGTGCTCATATTAGCCGATGCCTAAATCATGCTGTGGGTCAGGAAATAGAGTCTCCGAGAATCCAGAGTTTAGGTAACATCAACACATGAAACTCGACAGTTGGTCTCATCCCGCTTAAGCCACAAGAAATAGGAAAGGAAGGATTTTCTTTCTTTCTTCAGGAAAATCATGTTTTATTTCTAGAAGAAAGATGAACACTGGGGTCAAAGATTAAAAACACTGTCCAGTGCATGGGATCAAGAATCTAAGAGTCAGAAATGCATACATATGTATGTATGCACATATATGCACATATATTATAGCTTACCTTGATTGTAAATATCTTATTCAAATCCAAGTATATACTTAATGTTTATGAATGCTTTATATTTCTATATTGTATAAATGTACACAAAATATGGATACAACAGTAAATCACCTAGTTTTATGTGAAAAAATAATTTTTGCAGGCATTTAATGAGGACCTATTTGTTTCATTTTATATGAAGATTTCAACTTTGCTATCAGCTTTATGTGTAAATGCCAGTGTGAATGCACTGATCTGGTGAAACTTTCACTGTGTCAAATTAATTTTACCCTGTTAGGTTATGGTCTGTGACTTCACGGTACATTCAAAAAAAAAAAAAAAGAAGAAGAAGAATGATTTTATTTCTGGGTTTTATGAGAGAAAAGCAGAAAACTATCAATTTTCCTAGGAATGCAGAAATCAATGGCATGGATCAATATTCTTTTCAGTGGAAGTCTAGCAATGAAGCTTTTCCCATTAGACATTGAGTTTAATTTTTTTTAAAAAAAAAAAAGAGTACATAAAAATGCAGACGATGTAAGTACCAGGAATTTTCAAGATTAAGTGTCAATATTTTTCACTGCAAAAATTTAGGTTGGAAAGTAGAAAGTTTGTATTGTAGCTCATTTGTTTATAGTGAGCATTATAGATCCACCACTCGGCACTTAGCATGTTTGATAAACATTAATCTAATTAAGAATTGTCAAGAGACTAGATTCAATCTCCAAATATTTACTTGGATTAGATAGAGCAGTGTTTTAAATCATGTGTACAGAGTAAGAAGCCAATTTGTTGCTAGTGAAAAGAGGACACGGAGAACAAAAAGAAGAAAATTTACAAGGTATTGAGCAAGAACTTGGACAGCATTAAATGAAATCGTTTCATTCTGGTACTCAGTTTAAACTGTTACTTGCTCTCAATTTTTCATCTCTTAATAAATTGTTGATTTGGGGCCAGGGATTTAGCTCAGTGGCATAAGCTCCTGCCTTGCAAGCGCGAAGTCGTGGGTTCAATCCCTGGCACCTAAATAAATAAATAAATAAATAAATTGTTAATTTGTTGAAGCCCTAGTTTCACTGCATATTAGGTGTATCTCCTCTGGTCACCTATAAACATTCCTGTAGCTCACTTTTTATATATACAAACATAAAACAAAAAGGTACTCTTTACAAGTTGTGGTGAAAATTAAATAATACCTTATATGTGAAAAATATTATTGTACCAATAAAATATTATATGGAAGTACATCTCTTTGGTTAGAGAATGTATTCAGTTGTTATTTATTTTGAAAAGTCTACTTGACTTCAAGACTGCTCAAAGGCCCTATGTATTTTCATATTTCATATTTCCCAGACTTTGACAGATTTAAGTAAGTGTTTTTAATCTTTTGGAAGAGCTCTTGAAGAATAAAAACACAGGATGCAATATCCTTGAAACATAAAGCTCCATGCGTCATGTAGAACATCAGAGTTCAAGTACACAAGTTTACAGGCCTTAGGAGATGAGATTAAGCCACAGAAAAGAGGTATAATTCTCAGGGTTGCAAACGGAGTGGCTTAGGATTCCCAGGAAACACAGAATCAGCCAGGGAAGTCAAGTGAATCAAATGAGTATAAGTTTCCTTTAGAAGTACATGAAGAAATCTGACAGGGTAACATCTATTTATCTTTCTATCTGTATCTAGACATACAATATCTGCATCTATGTATATGTTTAAGTTTCCATACATTTGAGTGTCTTTGCTGCTGAAGTGAGCACAGTTTATGTGCACTTTATACACACACACACACACACACACACACACGGACTCCCATTGGTGGGTAGAGATCAAAACTATGGAAATGATAATAAAATCATATGTAAGCTTAACAACAAAAATAAAATCAAATTCTGAGCGCAAAGATGTGCCAAAGTTCACGAAGCAAAAGAAAGCCTATCCAGAAAGGAAAGTGAAGCTGCTCTGTGACAGAGATTCCAGTGAAACCCTTGCTTCAGTGGGGTTTCCCGGCTGGGGTGATGAGGACTGAATCTGACGACTGACTCTGTTTTAAAAGTGACCTGGCAAGTGAGCTGGCAAGCGGTTTACCTCTTTCCACCAGTCTCTCCTCTGTCCAAAAGGAGATATACAGGTGTAACGTGACGCATTTGTTATGCACACGCGACTTACGTGAAGAGCACGCGGGACAGGGGGACCCGCTGCAGTGAGCAGGGCTCATCCTCCGCATTCGAGACCCTAGAAAGAGCCGGAGGAGCAGGAGGCCGCGGAGCCCATCATGGAAACAGCCGTCTGGCTCAGGGAACTCACTCCTCCTGGAGCGACTGGCTGCCTCTCCTGCTGCATCAGCGACCAGAGGAGCACGAGTGGGCCGAGACACGGAAGGAGCCAGCTGGTCCCCAGTAGAGGCAGAGGAACTTCAGCTGCTGGAAACTCTGCCTAAGTGTCGGGGTGTCTCTACACTCCCAAGCCTGAAATGCACTTGGAACGCAAAGCTCTTTTCTGAGAATTTCAGTCCTTTGTCCTAAGTGTCCTGACGTCTTCCCGGAAGGGACTGTGACCATTGAGCTTGCTCATCCATGTCTGGCTTGAGAACTGGTACTGAGTGTGTCATGGTGGAGTGACCCCAGAATGCTTAGCTGGTCCCTGGCCTGTTCCCCTCAGGCGCTCGGCCCCTGCTCTGCCCTCATTCTGGCTTCCTTGAGCTCAGCAGCTGGACTCCCCAACTCCCTTTACCCCGTTACCACCTCAGAGCCAGCCTGCCGTGAGCTGGAATCCCAGACCCCATGTCAAGCCAGCCGTTTCTTCTCTCAGGTTGTGGGTGTCAGGTATGTGGTCCCAGCAAAAAGATCAGCGGTGTTTTCCCCTCTAAACTTGCTTCCTTCAGCTAACAAAGAAACAGAAATGAAATAATTCAAAGTGAAAAGAGAAATCTGAGACCCAGTGCCATCTTTGCTTTGCTTTGCTTTTTTTCTTCCCTTCCTTCCTTCCTTCCTTCCTTCCTTCCTTCCTTCCTTCCTTCCTTCCTTCCTTCATTCTTTCATTCTTTGTTTTTGCTTTAAAGAGAAAAAAACACAGAAAAGAAAAACCAAAAACAAGAGTCATGCAAACAACTACAAGAACAACAAAAACCCCCAAACAATAACAATATACACTTTCAAAACAAGATGATAGGAATTTAACAATGGTTGTAGCACTGCAAACTGTTATTTGCAGAAGAGCTGCCTGGATTACCACCTATAAACATGCAATTGATCTAATCATATGAATATTAACTGTTCTTTTGCAAGAACTGATACAAGTAGTAGCATAATCCTCTTACCTATTTTACATATTTGTAAACAAATTTGTGTCTTTTTCTTTTTCCCTTTCTTTTCTCCTTTCCCCCTGGGGAGTGGTCACATTTCCAGTCATTCACCCTTGGTGAAGTAGGGATCATTTTCTGCTAAAATACAGAAAGCCATCAGATCGGATTGGCCACTGAAATGTGGCCGTAATTAGTAAAAGTCCTTGGGTAACCCCCTCCCCCACACAGTGGCCCATTTTAAGTAGCCTATAGACAACCCCCCTTATCCTGCTTTCAATTTCTGCTTTTTAAATGGCCCCAACTGCAAATCAAAAATGTTAAATGGAAAATGCAAGAAAAAAGCAATTTATAAATTTTCGAATTGCAGAACGTGAAGTTTGCAGTTGTTGAATCTGTGAAGAACATTGCTATGAGAAAGTAGTAGATAATGAAGTAAGACTGTTTTTAAGTTCTAAAGAAGACACTCCTTTACTCGTGGTCTTGGACTTGAGCCCAGAGTCAATCTGATTTGGACTTGAACTGGTTCTGGGGATTGTTGCAGAGTCAAAGATAGGACTAGACAATTATTTAGGAAGGATTGTAAACTGAGCCCTAGAAAACTGTCAGTTGCATCTCAAAATGGAGAAATGATAATCAAAACCCCAATAGATCCTAATGTAAGCCTAGTGAAGAATGATATTTGTTATTGGTCCAAGGCACCAAAAGACGACATAGAAACATGTGAATAATTCACCTCAGTGTTGGCTTCCCTGCCACATGGCTCTAGAAGGTTCTTATATGTCCAAAGGAAGATCAAACTCTTAAAACTCTTGAGGACTTCCCTGTTTATACAAAATCCAACATTAATTGTTTCTTGTGATTTGTTTGTGTCAGTCATTTTTTTCACAAATGTGCCATGCAGTTTTGATTTTTCATAAGACATGTTTTAGAATATATTATTACAAAGACATATGAGACTAAAGAAAGATGTTCCACACAGTAAGTGAGAGAATGCTGTGTATTTTGTGACTGAAGAAATAAAGAATTTTGGCAGTGTCTCAAATCAGCATAAAAGAATGGTGAACATTTACACTAAATTTTTTAAAAATAAATATATAGGAGATTAAGGATTTTTTTTTGTAGGCAGTTCTACTCAAGCAAGTGAAAAGACAATAAACTAAATTTTAATTACACAGTGAATGCTTTTATTGTATTACAAGATATTGTTATACCATTTGGCAAGAACTTGATTTCACTTATTTCTTACTACTTCTGACATATTGTAAATGCCTGAAGTGTACTCTTTTTTTGAGTAAAGAGTTTTCTTTTCTTTTTCATAATTTTTCAAAGTTTAGGAGTAGAGTGTATATTAGTGTAGCCCTATTCTATGAAAACCATTGCCAGCACATTTTTCTGCAAAAAAAGTTTTTTATAGGTATTATAGAAAATCATAATACTGAAGATCTCACCAGTCATATTTCTTCAAAGATTTCTATCAATGGAAGCCAAAATCATGCATTAAAATATTAAACTGAACTTATTTAGGCAGAGCATGAAAACTGTGTAAAAAAATGCCCATGGAACAAGGACATGGAAAAAGAGAAATAATGATACCATTATTAATGAAGTTAAAGGTCAAAGTGAATGATGAAAACTTTTAATTTTCTCATAATTACAGCATCACTACACTTAAAAGTGAAAGGAATTGAAATGTTGTGCTGAGTTCTGAAACAAGACTAGAGTTAAAACCCTCTGTAAATTGCTCTAGAATTTAATTTTACTTCATTAAAATGAAAAAGAAGCCTGTTCTTTAAAAATACAATTAATTTTGAAAAGACAATCCAGAGAGTGAGGGAAAATTGTTGAGCATTATATCCGATATAGTAACTATTTGTAGAGTATTTAATTATCAACACTTGATAATAAGACAATACAGAAAAAAAAAAAAGACTGAGAGGAAAGGTTTTTTTAACTAAACTTCACAAACTACATTGGCCATTTTCTTACTATTGATAGAAAATATTAACTCTAATAATTTAAACAAATGCTTGATTTTTTCACAGAGTTGGTAGAGTCGAGCTGTTGTTAGCTGACTCCAGAAATGTCCTGGCATCTGACATTGTAGAACAGTTGCACAGAAGAGGCCAGGTCCATATATGTTACCCAAGATCCACTCACCATGGCCTAACCAAGCATAACCAAAGTGTATTTTGCTAATTTCATAAGTGACTTTCAACCAATCAATTTAACAGTTAAGCCTAGCGCCATATTTCACCCTTTTTCAACTTGACATTTTAATATACACATATGTAAAGCACACTTAATCTCTAAATAAACACAATGTTAGGTTGGTAATTCCAGGAGATAAGTTACAAATATCATTCATACAACCCAGCATGCATTAACCCCTTCTCCAAGATTCAACAGTTCCAGAATTTTTCAAAGTCTTGTCTGAGACAGGAAGCAAAATTTTAGCAGCTAACAGATATAAAAATCACCAATAACTTGTATAATCCCAAGTTAAAATAGTACATAATAAAAACATTCATCCCACAAGGGAGGAATATGAGTATAGAAAAGATGTACATCAAGGGCAAGACCAAATCTTGCCTTGAAAAGAATATGAAATTCTGTACCTCCATATCAGGCAACCATGAAAGAGGGAAAGGGTGATCCTGCCTTTTTAGCCTTGCTGGTTGAAGCTTATGTGGCCCATTCCCAAGCTGCCTCTGCTATGATCCTGTGACATTCCTTAGGAGGCTTTCCACATGCCTGGCTTCTTCAGCATTCTGGTGCCTACATTGCAACTTTGGCTTCATGCATAAAGATTCAAAAACTATCCTCTCAGGTGCTTCTGATTTCAAGGCCTTCCACTGAAATGCTGGTGGAAGCCTCTCTGATCCCACAACTCTTGCAATCTGCATGCAAGTAAAAACAGTATCATGTGGATGATCCCAAGGTTTGCTATCAGCACAAGTATTAGCCAGCAGGCTCTGAAAGACTAGATGGCTGAGCACAGTGAAATGAATCCAAGGGAAACAAATTCTTAATTGCCTCTCCACAATTAGGAGTCTCAGAGAATCTCTTCTCAAACAAAATCTGACAGTTTTGTACCCTCAAACCTGCTATTGTTGGGGTCTTGCTAAATCCTGAGATTCTCTCCAGCCTTCTTTCTTTTTGTTCATGTACAAAAGACTGGTTCAATTTTTAATGATCATCTCTTTTTTTACAAGTAATACATTCTAGATAAAAATATAAATGTTTTACATATCTATACTCTGTCTTTTGTCCTAAATTTTCATTATATATTGGTTAAGAACAGCAAGTAGTTCCAAGGGTCACAGCTTGAATGTAGGGTTTCCTTAAAATTTCCTCTGCCAGGTAAGTCTGCCATCCTTCATGTTGCTATAAAAATTTCCAGACATGGATAAATTATAAATAAATATTATTATCTGAGTGTAACACATGTGGTCTCTACTCCACTTGCAAATGAAGTCCTCATTCTCTACTGAGCATCCTGAGCCTGGCCTTCTTGTCTGCACCCCTATTGGCATCTGATCCTCTGGCTTCAGTAAGCTCTGCTTACTGAATTTTATGGGTTTTCTGAACTACATCTCTTAACCTTTCCAAACACCTCCCCCAAGCCAGCTCTAAAGGCCTCTGAACCCCATGGTCAAGCATGGTCACAACCATGACTCCACACCAGTACCAGTCTTCTGTATGAGTCACAGCTTAAAGAAGGTTAGCACATGGGTGAACCTGTAGGAAAAGTATGTAGAATGTTTCTTTTTTTGTTCAGACTGTGTAACAATCACATCCTCTAGTCCCATAGCAACAAAGTGCTTAGTTTCAACTGAAACCTATTAGGCCTAGTCTGCCTTCTAGAAACATTCTGGCCTTCTACATTTTGACCTCAACTTCTCATCATGTTCTTCCCATAATATTCTGGACTTCTCCAGCCTCAGAGAGAAGACTTCTGAGCCATGTTGTCACATGCAGTCACAGGAAAGACACTACCTCCGCTTTTCTTGGTACTGACTTTTTGTATAAGTCACTTTGCTGTCACAGGGTTTCACTAAACTTAAAAATTAAAACAAGGAAGGTGTAGTTTATCTCAGGGTTTCAGTGGCTCACTCTATAATTAGCTGGCTATCTGGCCAGAGGTATGGCGGAAGGGTGTGGTAGGGAAGCTGGTCAGTTTGCAGACCTGGGAAGCAGAGAAGAGGAATAATATCAGAGCAAAAGAAACCAGAAACAGTGTACAGTGTACATTATCAGGTCTCCTTGACTCACTCAGTGAAGAACTTTGCTTTACTAATTCTCTAGGTGGCTGTTGAGTGAATCATGTAAACACAAATAGGTTTAACAACAACATTAACAGTATTTTGCTGGCTTGGCAAAGATTTCTAAGTGACAATGTAGCCCAGAAACAAGTATTAAAAATACAAGGTACTAAAACACACACACAAGGTATTGTAAAAGATATTTCAGAGCAGCTTAAACTATAATATTCATCAACTAGTAATGAGTCAATCTCTTATTTTCAAATGAATTGACAATTACAATTTTATATCTCTTATGAAAGTCACTAAGCAATAACAATTGCAATTGGTGAAATATTGGTAGACACAAGAACATCACTCGGTATCTTTGCTGAGCAAGAGACCAGATTAATAGGGCACAAAGTGAATGATTCTGCAAAATGCAAACTAGTCTACTTTGCAACAAAGAAAATTAATGGTTGCCTAGAAAATAATAAGAGCAGATGATGTGTCAAATTGTACCTATTATGTTCAGTAAGTGATTCCAAAGTTTGCTTTGAGAAAAAAAATGAATAAAAAAAGCTACTACAAAGAAGTCTTCGGAAAATTTAGGAGGTATATTAGACTTTTTTTTTTTTTACTTCCCACCACTTTTCTCTTATGGATAATGTTTTTGTCATGACCTAACAAAGGCTAGTAACAAGCTTTCCTATATTTAATTTTAGAAATTTCAAAAGCATGGTTCATTTTAAACTGACATTTTATGTTACATCAGATGTAGAGTTTAATCTTTTCACATAAGGTGTTATAATTTAGATCTAAATTATCCCTTCCAAGTCTAATGAGTTCAGAGGCAGGGCTCTTGTAAAGTGACTAAACTGTGAGGATTCTATCCTCTTCGGTGGATTAACAGATGCACTGATGAATTTATAGTTCAATGTGCTGTGGAGAGGTAGGAGCTCATAGGAAGAGATACGACTGTGAAGGGTATAATCTCTCGTCTCTCTATCTCTTTTTCTCTCTCTCACTCTGCCTTCAATGAGCATTTTGGCTCCTCCCACACACTCCTACTGCAACAGCTTTTCTTTAGAACAAGCCACACCTGCATAGACTGCACAGCGTGAAACAGTAAGTCGAAACAAACCCGTCCTCAAAGTTTCATGTGTCTAGAGTTTCACTCCAGTTTAACGAACGTAACTAACACATACGTATGGTGGTTAAATTTCACTGTGTCACCATGATTGGTTTGAGGCCACTCCATTAATGAACACAGCACACTTCTTGGTTTTGGGGGGCAGTCAGGCTTGACCTTGAGGTCTATATCTAGTCCCTTGCTTAGCATTTCTGGTATTGTCCTCCAATTCTACTTCCCAGCTGCCATGAACTGAGCACCTTTGCTTTATTTACCACACCATTCCAGTGTGATGTGGCTCCATAGAATCACCTTACCATCAACTGAATCTCCTGTACCCATGAACCAAGTAAAACTCCTTCTCCTTTTAATATGTGAGTGTTGGTATGTTGCTCATCTCTTATTACTAGTGCTAGGACTGCAAATTTTTTCTTTAAACCAGAGTAAATCTGTACAAATCTTTTCACAATAGTCAGTAATACTATTCAACCAAAGACCATTAGAAGTCCATCTACTTGAACTAAGTTTGACTTACTGACTCACTGTGATCAGAAAGATTATGTTTAACAGGCATCATGAGCTGTGTTTTAAAAGGATCACAAAGGATGTACATAAAACCTGGGTAAGTTTTACTTGCTTTTTAAGATGATTCAAGGAATGAGGGCATTGATCTAAAACAAATGCTGCCAGAAATGATTAAGTATCTTAAAAATTCTCATCTAAAAAGTGAAGAAAATTGGAGTCAGGTTAACCCTGGGGTTGGGAAGAGAGAATAATTACTCATATTATCAAGGATACAATGTTCGATTATTTTCAGAGTTTCAATAATGTTAATACTGATTTTCTGTAAGTTTTTTTTATCATGAATGGGAGTTTATCAAAAGTTTTTCTGAATCTATTGAGATGATCATGTGCTTTTTGACTTTGGCTCTGTTGATGTGGTATCTTACGTTTATTGGTTTGCATATGTTGAACCATCCTTGCATCCCTGAGATGAAAAAACTCAAAAAAATATTAATGCATGTTATTTGTATTGACAATTACACATAGAATGACTTTGTTTATATCCAATTCCAGAGAGACCTTCTTTGATATTCTGTGAGATTACTGCTGTTCAGGTGAAGCTGACTGAGAATTTCAAGTTATCCCCTGACTGCCAGGGTCCCTTCCTCCTCCTCTCTCTCATGTCTGTGCCCTACATTATGTAGAACTGATTTTTTCCTCCCTAATTGACTTTTCTTGTACCTTTGTTTCTCTCTCTGCCGTAGTGATCTTGCATAATCCATGTTTCCAACTAACATTTCAGGGCTCAGTATACCTTTTGAATAAAATGCTCTTCTGGAGATGATCTAATAGGTTCCTCCTCAGTTTAAGATGAGTTTCTGCAGAAGTCCTAACAGTCTTACTTTTCATGAAAGTGCATTTCATCTTTTAATGGTATTTATTTGTATGCCATTGAAATTTTCTTATGTATTAATTTATTTAATGCTGCTCTTGCCATACTTTGGGAAAGAGGCAATCAGAGTTTAGCATCACTTCTTCTATAGTAGCAATTATATCACGTCCCTCTGTACTCAATAGAACTGTAGTAAATGTTGAATCACTGCTTGTAATATCTTGCAATGTTTTGTTTAGAATATGCATTTTAACATACAAGTCAGACATGCATGAAACCTTTACTAAGCATGAATGATAACAAAAAAATTTATTTAAATGTCTGTAGTAGTCTGCTTTTAATTTCTACAGAAATGTGCACAAATAAGGCTAATTTATTAAATTTAGTTTGGCTCACAGTTCTAGATTTATACAGTCTTGGGGCTTATTTACTGAGGGGCTTATTGGCAGAGTCCATGCAGGGCTTAGAATATCATGTGGTAGGAGACAGGGAGTGGATGTTTATGTGAGTCTGTTTGTTCTTTTGCCTCTGCAAAGCTGTCAAAATTCCACCTATCCTATTGATTCACATAATTACTTCTGAAGACCCTACCTCCAAACATGATAGTCAGGTTAAGTTTCCATCTTCTTAATACCTCACAAAAGGGGTTAAGTTTCAACATACCAAGCCTTGGGGTAAAACCTCCGAAGGATACTTAGTTCACTTTAGTTAGATGACCTGATACTTAGAAATATCACAAACAGTTTCTATGCTTATATGTTTATTCCAGCTTTAAAAGGTGATATTCAATGACCTTTAAGTTTGTTTCCCTAAACCTTTGAATGTCATCTACACATAGTCTAATGTACTCATTAAAATAAGTTAAATAATTGGAAATCTACACCCTATAGAAAAATACCATAATACATTGATGCCAGATATTTATATTTATTCTATAACATAGTATTATTTTTGTACACAATACTACCTGCACTCAAATGAATCTCTCTCCTATATCTGAATGGTAACAGTAGTATAATAGCTGAATGGCACAACACACTCATAGAAAGCATCCTGAAAGTAATTTAGAACAAAGGAATGTGTATTCTTTTAAAAATATAATGAAGGCTATATATCTATTCACACTCTTATTCAGAGTCTATATTTTCCCTCAGGAATAGTAATGGAACAGTTCAACTGATCTCATTAGTTGAAAGTTACATTTTATCATGCAAAGCAAGAATTGAATTTCTACTCTAGTATCAGTTATTCTAGTCCATGAGTCTATGTGCTAGTTTGTTCTCTTAGGATTAGTATATAAATGTAATTGAAAATTTTAGTATCAAATCTCATATGAATTTCTGCTTTAGTCTAAGAGTTACCATATGTGATCACTCTGCATTGATCACACAACTACTTAGTTCCCTGAAGATTAGTAAATAAATATGATTAATTTTAAATTGTCCCAGCCAAAAAAAGAGGTTCCCTCTTCTACTCTCTCATGTTTTCCGAGTGATAAATGTAGATCATCTAAGAAAATTCTTACTTTTTCCATAGAGCTGTTGATGAATAAACATACAAAATGTCACCAAGCCACATTTCCAATATCCTACTGCACATGTAATAAATTCAAAGTCACAGCTCACTTGTGATCTTTACATCTCCTTATTTTTGTTAGAAGTCTTACATTTCTTCTCTTTCCTCTTGTCTTTATTTAGCTGATGTATTATGGACTTGGAAAACAAACACTGGAGAAAATGGCATTCATATTTTCCTTACCTTGACTCAATTTTAAATAAGCTTCTTCTTCTTGATTATAGACTCTGATTTTCCTTTTCCTAGAGCCGTTTTTAGAAAACTTGTAAATTCTGTCTCTAAAACTAATTTTTCTGTAAAAATCTTGCCAGTTTTGCAGCCAGAAATGTCTTCCTCAAAGACCTGAGGGCTTTCCTTGAAAATGCAGCCTTCTGGAAAGAGAGTGCCTCTATCCACCAGGCTGCATGAAGGAGGAACTGCTTCCACGCCAATTAACAAACACAACCAGCTTGCAGAAAGACAGAAGAATCTGCATGTAGCAAGAACTCACTGTAAGATGTGGTGATTATTGTGTGTGCTTTACACATCGCTTTGATCAGCCTCCCTAATGTCACCCAGCTGCTTTTCACCAGTTCGTTTAGGTCCTCTCACCAGGAAGATGACAAGACACAAAACACTGTTTCCACCCTCAAGATACCATGATAATACAGAACAATTCATCTCTGATAAATAAAATATGTGTGATTCCCCCCTACACAACAAGCACAAAGTGGGTGTCTAATTGTTCATTTCCCTTAGAATACTGTCTATCTGGAATCAGAGTCAGGTTGCACAGGTTAAGGGCTCAGTCCCACCAGCTGCCCAGCATCCCATGCCAATCACATGTCCCAGGTTGGGTTTACGCTTCCACCTATGCAGATATAAACTGTGGTCCCACAACCCACTGTTTGCATTCTATTAATTCACTAGTACTTACTTGCTTTGTGCAAAGACCCCATGGAGACTGTCTTAGATACTTTTTACTCCTTGCTATGACAAAATACCTCACGCCCAAAGTTAGGGAAGGAAAGGTTTATTTCTTACAGTTGCTGGAGGCTTCAGTCCAAACTCAGTTGGCTCCAAGGTAGCATAGTGTGGTGGGGCAGCCATTCATGGCTGCTGCAAACAGCGAAAGTGCGAGACACATCGTCCTCCTGCCATTACATCATATGCTGGCTCCACCCCTAGGCGGGTGAACACTAGGCAACGGACCAATCACAAATGCTAGATTTAGCAGCATCCATACTACATGAGGCCTGGCGGGAGGAATGCATAGTCTATAACAGAGACCTTTTACTTATGTCTAGCTATTTATTACATTAATAAAGGACATACAAAGGACACAGACAGATAAAGGGACATATGGAAGCAGTGCCTAGGACAAGATCTATGGGAAAAGACAAGGGCCTCCATACATCACTATGTGTGCAGCAATCCGGAGACTGTCCTTATTCTTTTATTGATTTAGTTTTTTAGCTGGCCTCATTATGTAGGTAGAATATTTACTTTATTGGTCATTGTCGATTAGCTCAATGCTCAACTCCTCATCCTTCCAAGATTCTGGAATAACGGGCTGAAAGTTCTAAACTTCAAATCACCTAGGTGGTTCCCTTGACAATGCATTTCCTTCCAGGCAGCAGTCAGAGGTGAGGTGGGAGGTGCTTCTATCAGCCCGGAAATCCTAAGGGATTTAGGATCCTTGGATCAGATACTTCTATCACTCAGGAAATTCCAGAGGTTCTATGAACTCTGTTTCGGAACCTGGGGTTGACAACCAAATATTAGACCAAAAGATTCTCCCAGAACTCTATGCAAGAGTTCAGGAACTCTGTAGCCCAAGCCAGGAGCAGAGACCACATATGATTGTATCACATCACTACCAAATCTAAAATCTCAAAATATTTTCTCATGAGGACTTGAGTCCAACATTTATCTTTGAGATTTTCCAGGTTTAGTTTACCTTTTCAAATCAAGTATCTGAAACATGATCCCAAAACTTGAGCTCCTAATGAGAAATTGTCTTAAGAAAAGTAGAAAATATGAATCCAAATTATTAAACATTTAAATGTAGTAATTCTTTCTAATTTTTCTTAGTTTTGGCTACTGTGCCATGACTTACAAATGTAATATCTTTTTCCTTTTCCTTTTTTTTGAAAATAAAATTTATCCTGTTTTTCCTTATTCTCTATTTGCCCATTGTCTTGCTCAGTGAGAGTTCCTGCTCAAGCTCTGTACTGTGGCTGAGGTCTTTTGGATTTTATATTATGAGCTTCATTAATTTATCACTTTGTCATTCATAAAAGATCGGCTGGACTTTGATTCTTGTGTGTATCAATAGGAATTTGGGTAGTCACCCCTTCAGGAATGACACATCTGTTACCTGTTCAGATGGTTCCAGCAGCTATCACAGGCTGAGTGTTATCCTGCCCTGGTGCTTTTGTTTAATTCTCACAAGACCGCTCTGGGGTAAACATTACCATCCTCATTGTTAGGAAAATGCACATTTATTATAAGCATAGGGAAGCCTTGGAGAAAAGGCTATTCTTCTAGACCCTTAGGACATTAGTTTTCTTCTTTCCCACCTCTTCTTTAACTTGTTCCCTCTGCATTCTGCATTCATTGCATCTCTTTTTCTTTCCTTTCTTTGTGTTGGAAACTGGAGAGGAAAGAAGGAAGCAGTCACAAACTATGATATTAAGAAGTCATCAGTATATTTTTAATTTAATTACAGTGCTGTACAAACATGTTACACTCATTACATATTTTAAATTCATAAAAACCTAGAATATAATAACTTCCACATAACCTAAAGAGGATTAGTTTTCCCATATATTTTTCTTATTATAATAAGATACCCTCAAGTATTGTTATAATACACTCATATTTTAGAATGCTAAAAGTTGGTTCTCATTTCTGACTACTTGTTTTATAACATGATGTCTTCATTTTTTTAATTAAGATTATAAACACATATTTTAACTTTTAAGTAATGAAGGGCAGATTGGAGGATTTTTAGAATCAATAAGGATAATATATACTTAACCAATTCATGCCTGGAGAATGATTTTAAAAGTTAGTTTTTGAAAATAATTGGCTGCAGAGAAAATATACATTTCAATGTTGGCAGGTAACAAGAGTGCAAGTAAACTAACCAAGGAAAATATTTCTTTTTCTAGTTAATCATAGAGAGTTTACTTTTTGAATATATCTGGAAAACAGTAAATGATATGGTTGAAAGAGAAAAACAATGTGGTAAATTGAATTAGTCAAGCAGTTAATTACATTATTTAAAGAGAGGGATTTTTTTTTAATCATTAAGTATTAGCATTTTAATGAACTTTCTATTTTGAAGTTTCATTATTTCTTAGAAATGTAAATGGAAGGAATATAATTATGCAAAGAAAGTTTAATTACATATTAACTCAGGAGACATGAATATCTCTTTTGAGGAAAAATCTCCTAAAAATAAACAATGCATAACTTTAAGAAACTAAGGCTTAATATTGTGTTCTTATTTCTTCATTCAGATGGATTTCACTTAAAAAAGCTTGGGTTAAAAAACCATCATAGAAATTTCTAAATGACTGTTTACCTGAAACAATTATACTGTCTAAATTCTCATCACACTGGCCCTTTTATCCCCTTGTAGGAAAAAACTGAGAGCTCTGTTCCTTTTTAAGCTATAGAATATCTGATTGTACTTCAATTTTCTTTATTAAAGGTTCTAATCATGTATGTTTATAAAATATTTATATTTGAGGTGATTAAGAATGACCTTCTGGACATATTTCACTTTATTCAGAACAATTTTAATCATAATTTATGATCCTTATGGGTGCATTCACAAAGATATTTGCAGCCACCCTGTATACTAAAAAAAATCAAGTATAGGATCGCTTATGTTTTGCCTCAAATCACACATAGAAAAGCATAAGTTATAAAACTCAAAATGAAATGGAACATTAAAAAATTTAACCTATTGAGCATAAATGCTCTGCTTGTTTTGCGGGGAACACTGCAAACAAACTTCTTTCTTATTTAATGGTCTCATCCTATTCGTTAAAAATGGCTCCAATCTATACCATGAGTGGATCATTGAGCTAAAAAGAAAGTTCACAGTGTGTGGAGAGATTGTTCATCGTGCTACGGTATCTACCAGTGGTGACGTAATCAGCACCTCAGTAACTACATTTAACTGGGGTGACAAAGATGGAAAAGACTAACTGAATTAACACAGGGTTTTTTTCCCCTCAAATAACTATGTAATGTCACCGGGATTCTATACTTTTATATATTCAATTATCTTTAGCACGTGTTTTTTGGTTTGTGATGGAAAGACATAGCCAATCCCATCAACTAATTTCCATTGCCAAAAGGAAGAGGAGAAGTCACAACAGTAAATCTACTGTGGTTAGGTACCGCTCCGTCCTCATTTTAAGAATTGCTTCGTAGCCATCACGCAAGAGCTCTCGTGATGCATTGGATAGAAATCTGCTACACGCTTACTTTCGTTTGGGGTAAAAGGTGAGAAATGCAGTTTTTGTGATGGTAACTTTGCTAACATTAAAATTAGGAAATAGTAGAAAGGGCGTAAAGGAACCAGAGAAAGTAAAGAAAAGAAGTAAGGCAAAGAAAAAGTGAGATTTTTTTAATGAAACCAGACATATTAGTGGTAGGTTTATAAAGACTGAGTTAGGATTTGAAGCCAAGATTTTGTAATCTTAAACCTAAGACTATTTCTTGTTAAACAGAGACTCTCACTTGCATTTCTCTGGATTGAGAAACCTGAAAAAACATCAGTGCAATGTGATAGTACTAAAAAAAAAAATACAAACATAAAAACCCTTAATGCCCCAATATGCAAATCTCACAAAAGAAATATGAGATATATTAGTGAGTTGCTTTGTTTTCTTTTTTCCCTAACGAACTGTAAACCTGTAAAGTGTTTGTAATTTGGTGCAGATGGTTTGACTGAAAACATCCTGATACTTTAAAGGTACAAGAAGTATTTTATAGGTTTAAAAGAAAAATTCCCTCATGTGCTAGATCAATGTTTGAGTACAGTTTACATATATTGATTTTTTATGATCTCATTTTCTCATTTTTCTGGAAATATAAACCTCTTTTCTGCAGAATTGAAAGGTCAGGGTAATTGTTAAAATACATTTCTTCTAAATTGACCCATAAATTCATAAACTTAATTTAACCTGTAAACTCATAAACCCACTTCAAGCAAACACTGAATTACAGTGGATTTGTTGTCTATAAAGAAGGAATTGTGTTATTAGGCTATACTGATGGAAATATTAAATGGCTGCTGGAAGTCATGCGAAAGTGTGTTTGCCTATTTCTCCACAAATTACAACGGATACCTAAAGAAAGAAAGGAAACACTAGTTTTTCTTCTGAAAGGAAATTGGCCACTTAGAAAATTGACTTTGAGGCATTTTTATCTTCTAAAAAAAAGAAGCAAGTATTTTGATAAGTACGAAGAGTTTGAAACCTTTTTTTAAAAAAATCTTAAAGTTGTTAAAATTAATAATAGATTTTCAATTACAATCATATGATAATAAACATAATAATACTAATATATGCATTATAATAATGTTTTTTAATTGTACTATAGATATCGAGAAAGCTTATATTCTGGCCCAGAAAAAAATATTTTATCCAGATAGTGATTCTAACACATAATTGCACATTTTTAATCTGCTGTATATATCTATGAGATGATCAAATACTGCCTTCCAATTAGACTGCAGACAAATTCGTGCAAGATATATTTTCTTCTATAGAGTCGCTTGCAATATTTACCATAATTTCGGCATATAAGTAGAATTATAGAAATTAAAAATCAATAAATTGGTAATATATTTATAAATCAGTTGGTAGAAAGAATAAACAACCAATTCTTTTGATATTTAGGAGATGCAACAGATAGCCTAGGTGATATAATGCTCTTTTTATGTGGTACAATTTGCTTCCTGCATCCATCATTACTTTTTAATGTAATGATCTTTATATTTATTTGCTTAATTCTTTGTTCCATGTAAAACAAATCCAATTACTGAGACTAAATTGACTTTTTGTTTAATTATATTTTGATTCAATTTAACAACATTGTTGTTTACATATTTTCTATTTTTTTCAAATTGATAAATCAGATAATCAGAAACAAGGTATTTATGTTGCTTATAATACTGAAAAATAATCTATGAGACACGTTTTTCTTATTTTTTTTCTAAGTGGTGTAGTGAGGTCCTTTAACACATGCACAGAAAGTACTAAAGTACTTTCTGCTAATTTAGGTAACAAACACATCATATTAACAAGATGTAATTAAAGTTTCAGAGACTCTCATTTGAAAATATGCAATCTTCTTATAAAATTCAAACAAACAAAAGTAGCAACAGTAGAGTTGGAAGTTAAATGTGACAAATGGCTAACGAAATATTTGACATTTATCAATACTTGGCAGATCTGCAGTATTTATGAGCTTCCCACATTTGATTTGCATCTATATTTTTATTGAAAATTGATTGCTAACAAAATGTTGAGTTTTGACAAATCTATAAAAAATGTATGCATCCATGAATGGGAATGAAAATAGGTTCTAATAGGTTCCTCTCCTTTTAGGGTGAAACCCTCTTGGTCAAGGCTCACACTGTGTAAACTTCAGTCAATTCCAGGGGAGTAGGAAAGGATGTGTGAGGCTGTTCTAGGTAAACACCATAGAATTTTGTTGTAAGAGGGGTCCAGAAGCGCGACTATCTGTAAAGGCCAATATCTGTAATATGCAGCATTCTGCAGATTTGATGGAGTGGGAAAAGGAAGCTAACGACACATGGGAGGCTGACTCCGCTTTCACAGAAACTTCTGCAGAGAACGCCCAGCCATCCTGCAGCACAGTTAGTGGTCGGCCTTCTTTTCTGGCTGACATCATAGAGTGAAACTTTGAGTGGACCTCATGAAGACCCACAGCCCAAAGCGAAAAAGGCGACCAAGAGACGTGTGAGGTCTTAACTCACTGCTGAGGACAAGGTAGCGATACCTCAGGCTGCTCCTTCCCTACTACTCTGTTCACAGACCTTCTCATCTTACTCTGTTAGCATGGATTTTAAAAGAAACAGGACAACATGTTATTCAGAGAGAAGAACCTAAACCAGATTTCTGGGTGGAAATTGTGCTCTGGTTCTGTTGTGCTACACTGGTTATTTATCCTATTCACGCTGATTCCCTTATCTCTTAAGGAGGGGTGGTGATAACTGTGCGTCTCACTATATAAATAACACAAAACATTGCACTGTTAGAGTGTATCACAGAGGGTAATTTACCTCTTAGTCTCTGCTGTATTTTTTAAAGCATCTTTGTCACTGGATGCCCACTGGCCAACCTTACACTTCATTACCAATGAAGTGTAATTACCAATGCTTTACACCACATTATTTAGAATGTTAAATGAGTTAATATCCCTTTGCTTCCACCCCACTTAGATACCCATGTACAGAAGGAATTGTGCAAGAATCACTGCCATAGCAAGTGACTTTTGGGATAGTAACATGTTAGATAATGTGTTTTCCTTCAGTCCTTAGGAACCACTATTAAACTTGGACCTTCTCTGAGGCAATTTTAGATCCAACATATGAATAGACATTATTTGTATTTCTGTGTCTGACTAATTTAGTTTTTATTTAGTTAGTATGAACTGAATTCACTTAATTGTGATCTTTAGTTCCATCCATGTTGTCACAAATGAGAAGTTATCCTCTTGTCATGGTTGGTTAATATCTCATTGTGTATATGCACATTCCCCATTTTCTTTACCCTTCAGTCTTTGATATAAACATAGGCTGCTTCTTTTTTTTGACTATTGTGAACAGTGCTGCAAGAAACCTGCAGATAGGTTTTCAACATGCTAATATCATTTATTTAAAATGACACTCCCACTAGTAGATGGACAGATCATCTGGTAGCTCCATTTTTAATTATTTGAGCTACCTGCATACTACTTCTTGTAGTAGCTACTTTAAAAATTTTTTTAAATTTTTACTAGTACCTATTTTCAGTGCATAAAGATTATATTCATCACAGAGAATTGATAGAGGTATATAACACATGTCAGTTCTTTTTCTTTCCTTCTCCTCATCCCCTTTCATTTTGCTGGCATCAAATTAATTTCTTATGAGTCATTATAAAGTTAATTATCATACATATAGATTATCAACCAGACCAATAAACCTAAAAGCCACATAAAACACATGAGGCAATTCTAGGCACACTTTTATATGCATTGACCAAGTTGGATTATAATAGTTTGTTTCTTTTTTTTTTTCCTAAAGAATAGTAAAAAGTTTTCTTTTTTCTATATCTTCACCAGCCATTTCTGTCTCTTGTAGTTTTGATAATAGCTACTCTCACTGAAATGAGGTGTGTTGGTGGCTTTTCTCTCATTGTTGCAGCAAAATACCTAACACCCCAAATTAGGGAACAAAAAGTTTATTTTGCTCACAGTTTGTGGAAGTTTCAGTCCATAGTTGGCTGGTTCCAAAGCAGGGTGGTGTGGTACAGGGGAACAGTTCATGGCTGCCACAGACACCACAGCTGTTAGAGCAATTGGAGTAAAAGGGAGGAGCACGCCTTCTTCCCTCCCTTATAGGGTATGCAGGTGACCAGCCCCAGGGCAGGTGCAGCCCTCACCACCAGTCCCAGCACAGGATGATGAATGACTCACAAATGCTCAATTCAGCTGCCTTCCAAATGCCTGCCTCCCTGACTTCATGAGGCTTTGGGGCATGGAGGGGCATCCAGACACAAACCATAACATGAGGCAATATTTCATTGTGTTTGGAATTTGAGTCTTCCTGATCTTTAATGGATGTTGAGGATTTTTTCATAAGTGGGTTGGGTTTTGGTATGTCTTTTTTACAAAATGTTTAGTTAGATGAGTTGTCAATTTATATTCCAATTATTTATTTTTGGCTAAGATTTTTGAGTTACTTATATGTTCCTGATATTAATTCCTTTTAGAGATATAATTGGCAAACATATTTTCCCATTATGTATCTTGTCTTATTACTATAGACAACAAAGTTAGGTAGAAATTAATGGGCAATCAGACAAGGCTGGGCCCTCAAGGCAGTCAGTGCAGAAGATGAGACACATCACAGCCTTGGCTGAGGTGCATCTGTCAAAGGCCAGGCCTCGAGATAAAGACAGAATGACAAGGCCTACCTGCTTCCCCACGGGATAAGCAATAGACTGATCTGGTTTCATAAATTTTAGATAGACACCTGTTACCCAGGTGGGTGACCAGAAATTTCTGACTCACCCCTTCCAAAAAAGACCCATGTTCTTTCCACGTGCACTTACTGTGTGACCTGCTTCCCCACTGGATCCACATCACCTAAGAGGCTACATCTGTAACTTTACTGATTCAGCACAGTTTAGTCTCACCTTGCATCCACCATATGTTCTGCTTTATAAAACTTCACTGGAACGCGGGGTCTGTGGCAGCCCACTCAGGCCCCCTCTGTTTCTCAGGAGCTGTCTCTTCTAATAGAGTTTTCCTGCTCTTTACTTCTCTCTGTCTTTCCTTAGAATTCATTCTTCGATGTCGGGGAGCAGGAATTCAGGGTCTGTGACATCCAGCAGGTGGGGAGTTATCATACTTCTGTATCATTAGGAGATCCTCTATCTCTTTCACTTTGTTGATGGTTTCTTTGGTGCTCAGAAAGTTTTTTTCTGATGTAATCCCTTTGTCAGTTCTAAAATTTTGTTTTCTACACTTTCAGGGTGTTAACAAAGTCTTTTCCCTTTTCAATTACCTGAAGAATTTCACAAGTTTTCTTAACGGGTTTCATAGCTTCTGGTAAGCTTTGACCCATTTTGCATTAATATTTATATATGGTGATGACAGAGGTTTAGTTTAATTCTCTTGTCTCTGAATGTCCAATTTTCTCATCACTATTTATGGAAAAGACTGTTCTTTCCACAGTGCTTATTCTTAGCATTGTTAAGGATCACCTAGCTACAGATGTGTGGTGAAATCTGTATCCTTGAAATCTTAAATTTAATTCAAAGGTTAGGGTCAATGTTGACCTTACAGGAAAATGTGATTTAATTCTCATTCAATTAGGTTTGAGACCAGAACTGTGGGAAATACTAAATTCTTGAACTGAGGCACCACTTACAGTTTTCAAAGTTATGATCATAAGATGTCTTTACATTTTTGTGTCCCCTTGAGTTTTCATCTTTACGTTACAGTTTATATTATAGGGATGTATCACTTCTTTGGTTAAACTTTTTCCATGAGTTTTAAAAATTTTTTGGTGATTATGTAAGTGGAATTATTTTTTTCATTTTTAAAGCTCCTTTGATATTAATATATGGAGATGCTGTTGATTTGTATGTGGTTTTGAGCACGTTCATTTGTTCTAATATTTTTGTCTTTGCAGCTTCCTTTATTCAAAATCATGTCATTTGTGAACAAGAGAAGGTTTGCACCCTTCCTTCTGATGTGGGTGCCCTTCGTTTCTCTTCCCCTACCCGATTGCCCTGGCCAGATCTTCTGATCCTGTGTTGAATAAATGTGGTGAAAATAGATATCCTTTTCTTAAGCCAAATCTTAGAGAGAAAGCTTTTAGCTTTTCTTTATTCAGTAAAATGTTAGTTGTTGGATTATTTTAAACAGCAGCCTTCGCCTTGAAGTTGTATCCTTTCATAAGTTTTTTTTCAGAATTTTAACATGAGGAAATATTTTAATAATGTTTTCTAAATTCATTTAACAATTGTGTTTTTCTTTATTCTGTTGAGTGATATATCACATTTACTGATTAGTGTATGTGTATCCATTCTTTCAACCCTGAACTGATTTTCCTACATGCTTAACTATTATATGTAAAAAAAATGCACAGTTGTTTACCAAACATTCATGTTTAATTGCTTATTATGTTCTCATATATATATATGGTTTAGTGATTACTGATTTCTTTCAATCTAGAAAGATTCTCAATGTTTAAATTTTCACCATAAGGTATTATTAGAAAGATTTTCAATTGGATAACAATTTTACATGCATCATTTACATTCAGAATCTTTGATTTATTAACATAATAGAAGAGTTAAGACTAAAACATAGAATAACTGTAAATACATTCTAAAATTAATTCCATGATACTTATTTTTTGAGAATCTGCTAGACTCTCCATTAGTCTGTTTGAGCATAGATTGAGGCTATAAGAATTGTGGTGGTCCTTGTTTGATCTGTGAATAGATTGAGAATATGTAACATAATAGGAGTTACTATTTATGATATATCTATATGTACAAGAAAATGATATCCATTTCTCAAAGTAAGTAACCTTTTTCCGCTTTTCAAAAAAGAAAAATTGCAGAGATGAAATAATGCAGAACTAGCCTTCCGACTAGTGAGGGGTAGAGGCGCACGTCAGGCCTTCACCGGTCTAAATTTAAGGCTCATGTTCATTCAACTTCTGCTCGCTTGTTGTTTCCCTATGCTTTAGAGATATAAATTCATGGATTTGAATGGTAGATTCACATGACATCCAGAGAGCCAAGCCATAGTTACTGTTCTTATGTCGTGTTTCTGGCCCAGATAAACTGGTAAATAAAGCAAAATCTGCTTTCAGAAGTGCAGTGTAACAGTTACCATTGAAACTTGGTTCAAATCCTGACTTTGCTTTTTCATTTACTTCATAATCAAATGCAAAGTTCGGGAGCACAAGGCCCTACACTTTCTTATAGGTAGACCTGGTAAATATGCCACCACAAAGTGGCACTGGGTGAGTTAATAAGAGCCACACCCCTCTCTGTGGCCTGGCCATGCTCTAAGTGCTTCCGACTGGCTTTCTCTTTTTAAAATAAACAGGTCAACTAACAGCCCCAGGAAAGAGGGTGGCCTTGCTCCAGTTTTGTGTCACTCTCAGACAGTCACAAGTTGCTGACCTTTTAATTTTGTTTACTATGAAACACTGATAATAGCTGGCTGTCACCCACCTGCAGTGAAGATGAATACAGTGATACCCAAAAGTCAGGCTTCTCTCAGAGAAAGTCTGGGGTTAAATGCAATAAAAAAGTAGTAATGAAAACTTTTATCTTCAAGTTGTCATTAAAGAGATTTGGACAAGAACCTGTTGCAATGTGTTGAAAAATAAGCACTTTTCATGTTCTTTAAAATCAAAGACAGCAAGGTTTACTGTATTGTATTTAGTCATGCCTGTTCCATCCTGTGTAGATCAACTAGGAGGATTTGGTCAGCTGAACTTTGTAATAACAGTTTTTGAAGTAACAAAACAAAAACAAAAAAAGATGGTAGCGACATTTCTTGTAAGTTTATTGACTTCACTTCTAATTAAATATGAAACTCCTCAGTAGGGTGTGTCCATGCTGTCTGATAGAGCCGTATCTGACAGCCTGTGGTTTTATTTTCTCCTCTTTCTTTTATTGTGTATTAGTACCTGTTTGTAGAACACCATGGGTACCAGTGTTTCTGATACACTGTGCCCTAATTTTCTTGATCTTCCAGTCAATGTACTCTTTTCATGGGGATGCTGATGAGAAGTGGAGGAACATCTTACACCTGATACAAGATTTCTGCCTTTCAGCACTCCTCCAGAGGAATACTGTGAGAAACTGAATGCTGTAATAATTGCATCCTCTATAAACAGTGTGTGGAAAGGCATAGGCATGAGAGTGAAGGAAAGTGATGGGTTTCAGGATATTTCTTTAGCTCTCAACCTGCCTGATCTCTCCTTGCTGAATGTGGCTGTCTACAGTATCAATATATCAGGAAGTCTTTCTCCTGGCCTTGCTTGGGAACTCTGACAAGTGCCTCTGAATCCAAATCTGTTCCTGAGATGCATTTGTAGCATAGCCTGTATAATCCAGCAGAAGCAGAGGCAGTGTGTTGGGCTGAGACTTCTGTCTGTCACTCTCTTGGTTGGAAAACAGTATAATAGAAATGACCTTCTACATATGCTCCTATGAAAGGATCACCTAATATGAGCACAGGAAGTGAAATGGTCTTTTAAAACACTGAAACTACAGAATAACAGAAGTATTAAAAAACCCACTAAAATTAGAGAGAAAATAGGCCAGTCTTTCAGTAGAGTACTTTGTTCCTCTCAGAATAGTGTCTTTTACACATTGCTGTCAGTCATTCACCAAAATCAAACAATATCCCATTATAAATGTGACACAGCCTCAACGGACCTTGGTTATTTTTCCTCTTTGTGATTCGACATTGATTTCAAATATTTTAGTTTGTCCCCAGTCTGGTCTTTTGTATAGAGGAGATAAATGAAAAGTTATGCTGAAAGTTAATACTAAAAGAAATAGACACCTTCTTGAGGCCGGTATGTTCAGTGGAATAACAGACACAACACTGCCAGCATGTCACAGGGAGATGGTGCCCATGCATTCCCAGTGAAACCTCTGCTTTCTCGTGCTTTTCCTCTACCCTTCGGAAAACTGTAAGGGCGATCTCCTGATATCTTGCAATTACTTTCCAAAACACTGTATTTGAGGCCTCCCTGGATGCAAGTTCCCAAAGAGTTTATAGTCTATGTTCAGTAGTCCTGGAAATTTACCTAAGTTTCCAGCTCAAATGATGGACCAACTCTACCCTGTATTTTCCAAAGTTTATCCTATTCCCTTTACTATACTTTTCTTAATTATTTACCTTCTCTTTATCATCAGTATTTATCTACAACTTACAAAAAGGCATCATTTATGGCCTTTAAATGAGAATTAATTGCTCATTCTTTACAACTCCTACAGTAATCTTTTTAAGATTCTTTATTTGTTTAGCTTGATGGTCTCATGTTTCATCTGTTTTTCTTCAAATGTCAGGATTTCTTTTTTTCTTCTCATCTGAGTAACACTGCACTGAGTGTATATTACCTTTTTTCCATTCTTCTATTATGGGACATTGAAGTTGATTCCAGAGCTTGCAAGTGTGTGTATTGGTAAGTATGATGCCTTCTGTTCTCCCATGAATGTACTCCAGGGAGGCAGAGGTGAAACTTCTTGAAGGGTCACTGTGCTGACTTCCATTGTGTTATGCAGTATGAGCTCACATTCCCACCTCGATGGATGAAGGCTCTCTTTTCCCCACATCCTGCCAGGATTCTTCACTCCTTGTGTGCTTAATGACAGACTGTCTGAGTGAGACAGGGAGAAATTTCAGCACAAAGGGTATAAACTATCTCCCTACATCTAAGCCAGACATGTCACCAGTAATTAAACTTTATAATGTGCATCGTACAATCTCATTTTCTTTGAAATTCTTCAAAGCATTTCTATTCTTGATGACATAAAACTTAAGTGCATTTTTCTTTACAGTTCTTCAAGGAATGCTCACCCTGATAATATAAAACGTCTCTTTTCTTTCCAATAAGCCCCCAGCTGACCTGACTCCTCCCAAGTCTCACAGTTCACCCCCTGTCACTATTTGCCCATTTCCTCAGCCACCTGGACCTTTCAGCTGATTCTCAAACACCATGCTTTGCCCTTTCTGGCTCTGCACTGTTGCAGCTCCTGACTGGAAAAGAGAACTATCCCCTGGGATTTCTCTGTCTCTGACTTCATTTGTTTCACAGGGGTTTCCCAATATATTTTTTTAACTTCTGTCTCATAACTTCTAATCAGAGAATCACTCCATTTTACCTCTTTACCTCTCCTGAGTGGAAATGAGCTGGCATTTGCTTTTTTTTTAAGGTTTTGATTCCTCAGATGCTATATAAATTGTCAAGGACAGAAAACTTATCTGCACAGGTCCAGCATGTGTAAATAGAAAAATACAGTGTGCATAATGATTCTCAGTAGTTATTCATTCAATGAGCAATTGAGTGGATAGAGCTATGACAGACTGACCTCTTCTATCTTTAAGAATCAAATGACAGCACTCCACTTAGAAGAGATTTTGGAAACTTTGCATCATGTTTAATTGAAGCAAAGGCTTAGTGAAATACCTGTGGATAATTCTGACATTTTCCATTCTTCCAAGTGCCAGCTTGGAAACTGGCCCTGATCCTTCTGGAATCCTTCTGATCATTCTTAGTTTTTACTTCTTTTCCTGCTTTTAATCATTTAGTACTTTGAAGCAGTGCTTTATATCAAAAGGAAGTGTTTCCTTCCTAGTATTATTGGATCCTGAGGATAGAAAGCTTGGTTTGCATAGACAGAGCCCCTGGTTCAGTGTTTTGCCCATAAAGTTTTCACAAGAGGATTGTTATTGTGTGTGTTTCATCATATTTTGATATCTGTTGGAAACTCTTTGGCTGTATGATAAAAAATATCAAAAGGTATATCAAATAAGTGAGTTTATTGCATCATTAGTAATCCTCAAAAAGGCTATGAGCAGATTTTTAAGCAATCATCTAAAAAAGTGATCATTAATTTTTTGGTCTGTTTTAATGTGGAAACATTCCATTGCCCCCCCCCATGTTGCCAAAATGATTTATAAATTCTAATTTAAGGTTTTACCGAATTGGCACATCTTTATGAGTGGGCACAAACCTCATGTTTACCTCCTGTAATTCCAAATAGCTTACTGAATAAAGCTTCTAGGATACAAAACTAGTTCCCTCATTTGAATATTTATAGAATTTGGGAGGAAATACTTGTTGTATTCTTAATCCCCTGCATTCAACATGTAAAATATCACCATCAACAAAATTCTGCAATTTCCTCTACTTATTTGCAATTTTTGTTTCAAGAGTAACACATATTCCAAGGCTATCATAGTAGTTTTTAACCTCATTAGACCTCCGTTTCCTTATTTTCCAAGCATAGATCATGATAATATGTTCTTGCTTGATTTCTGGTGATACTGTGTCTAGTGGAAATTGATTTGGGTGTTTTTTAAAAGACTGAATTTCTTCCACATCGGCCTTACTGTGTTATTCTGAGTCCCAAGGGCAGAAAAAAGTTTAAAACTGAAAATCTTGTCCACCAGTGGTATTAGCTCATTAAATTGATAATATAATCTTTGTCGGTCCTAGAATCACTCACATCTCTATCAGTTAATTCCATGTGGCTCGTTTCAACATTTGACCCAATTTATCATACCAGCGAGCATTTTTTTGCTCTAGATTATTATGTGTGCTCATAAACACAAAACCACATATCTATAATCCAGGATGGAGCAGTAAATTAGCCTCTTCTAAAGAGAACTCAAAGTGAAAATCAATTTAAATAATCAAAACTTCATATACTAGTCATTTAACCTAACACAGGCTTAAGAATCAAGTGATACATGTGGTACGGACACAAAAAGGTTAGAGGGGTGCAATGGAGTTAAAAATGAGCACGGCTCTGAGTTTCTTCTTGTCTTTTCTCTTCCTTGGAAATACTCTGTCATCAACATGCCCAATAATCTGATTTGTTGATATTCAGTAAGCATTTTGATCCTTAACTTTTCCTAACCAAGTATTTTGAAAGAGGATGAAAGAGTCAATGTGGTAGATGGTCTGCATGTTGCTTAATCTTACTACAGGAGAAACAGCAACAGGATATACTTCTTAGCAGATCTTTGCTTTTCATTTTAGAGTTTGCATTTTCATTCACTATCTCTCCTGCATAGAGAATTTTTACTGGACTAGTTCAAAAATGCATTTACTTGGAGTATCTTTTTCTTCTCTGCAGTACTCTGCTGACTTCTCATAACTATTATTTATCTTTGCATATGAAATGAAATGATGCCCCTACAGAAACTTTTGTTTGTACCCTGGGTGGGACCTGGTGACACCTTTTTATGTCTGCCATGTCTTTTTCCATTAAAATCTATACCACGCTATATCATAATGTCTTATTTTTGTTCCTGATTCTTTGGTGTAGAGAGTATATTCTCCAGTTTTCAAGAACTGAATCATAAATGAAAAAATAAATAGCCTTAAGAGTTGAGATTTAGTACAAAAAAGATCATGTGCTGATCACTTTATAGATTTTTAACTTGACTAATTCCTCTTTGAGACAAAAGAACATTAAAATTCAGAGAGAAACCACACTGGCCTGCTGGAGATTGCAGAGCAGAACCGTCTGGATTTGGCTGAAGTTTATATAACTTCAAAAATCCTCATCTCATAGCAACAACAGATTGTGTTTGTAGTGAAGAATAAATCTGTTCCTTTTCATTGAACCCCATAGCCCAGGACCATTTATGGTCCACTGAGCACACCCATTATTCTCTCAGAGGAATCGCCAAAGAGATTTGAGAATTTTAAAAACCATTTTCAAAGAAGTTTATCCCCTATGAATCCCAGCAACCCAGATTTGCTTCTGTACCAAGCAATTTAATTCAAACTGCTCTGAGTTTTGGAATTTTCCATATCATTAGTTGAATAGATTCTTACTTTGGCGTGTTTTACGTTGCAGAATCCTCTCTTTTTAGAGCTTCTTCAGTTCTGTGAGATTTTGAAGATGGTTTTGTTCTTTAAAAATATTTTACATACCCCATTGTTTGCATAGATGTTTTCTTAGTGGTGTAGTATTTCCAATTCTTCTCCCTACCTGCTCCTAATCTTCCTCAAGTTGTCACATGGAAGTTAACAAAAAAGGAATGTAAGCTGCTATGATTTGATATGTCTTTGTTTAAAGTGGTATTTATTCACTGGCTCATCTAAGTGAATTTTTATTTTTAAATCAATGTGTACAGGACACTTCATACATTTTAGGAAGGTGGGTCTTTTAGCTTCGCATTTGGATAGTTATTCCACAGTCTCATCTGTTGTGATCCTAACCTGCTAGTCCCAAGAGCATATCTTGTTCAAATTGGTTAGTTTTTTGAACATCATTTTACCTACTCAGTAAGGAAAAATAAAAATGGTAGCTACTTTGTTTTCTAGTAGATAGAAATATATTTACTTGATGTAGTTCTGAAGAACTTTAAAAAAATTATTTTAATATTTTCAAACATATAATGCTCTGAAAGAGATTTCAGATTAGAAATAAAAAGATAAAATAAATGTTTTTACAGTGGAATTATGATAAGGAATTTCCAGGCTTCTCATTATTTATGTGTCTAATATATCAGAAAATAAGCGTCACAGTGCACATCTTAATTCCCAGTGCCCTGGAAAGCAAGCAGGAGTATCACAAGTTTGAATCCACCTAGAGCAACTTAGCAATGCAATAGTATCTTCTCTCAGCCAATCAATCAGTCATAAGATAGCTGGGAGTGTAACTCACTGGAAAGGACCTGGGTTCAGTCCCAAGTGAGAGAGTGGACCCGCTATAAAACATAACTGTTAAAACTCAACCAAAGGTTTTTTTCAGCAATTCAAAGGTGTTACTAAAATGTAACTTAGTCACAGTGGCTAATAAAAGTAGCCACTTGTTAAGCCAATAGCAGGAACATTCTAGGTCCAGATGTCAAAAAATAACAAGTCCCTATCTGATTAAGCCACTAATAGAAATATTTTGCTTTGCAAACAAAATGATTTACCAAAACTGCACATATATGGATTTAGCTGAGAATAAAAACAATATATAAAGATGCAGTAGGTCCTGAGGGGTTGGAGTACTGAAGCTCAGTCAGAGAGAGAGATGTTAGACTGAATGGAGGGCATCTCTTCTACTTTATCAGGAAGTATGACATAGAGAATGCGTATCATTCAAATAAGCACATGGGAGTTGGAGGAGGCATCTTTCCCCTACAAGCCTACATTTCCTTCATAAAATAAGCGAACCCTCTATGTGTTCATTCCAGCCCTGTAACAAGGTGCTGTCACTGAGGCTTGTCACTTAGCAGCCATAGGGCGCGGAGTGTTTGGTTTTACTTCCCTGAGACTAAGGCAATAAAGTGGAAAACATTGTACGGTGATGCACATTGAATAAATTCTGGACAATGATAGATGTCATCAATAATTTCCTTTAGGTTGATTACTAGGACCATTGTTGGAAAGTGATCATTGAAAGGGTCTAATTCACTGACAAATCATGACAGTGCCGATATCAGTGAGGTAATGGACAGGTGGATTTAAAAGTAAGAAATGCATACCAATGGTGGATACTGAAAAAATGAAATGTCATTTGTGAAGTGTTTGGAAATGATAACAAAATCCAGTTGCCTCCCTAATTATGATTCATTGGTAAAAAGGGGAATTGCCTTGTAGAAGTCATTAAGAAAGACTGAGACCAGGGTATTAAAAAAATCTTCTTATCGGGAATATTGAAGATCATCTGAGTCCAATTTCAAAGCCGCAGTGTGTGTAGAAGGCTGATAGAGGAGCGGAGCACATCGGTGAACAGCTGAGCAGAGTGGAAAAACTGTAGGAAGTTCAAAGAACTTGAAGAGAGAGGTGCTGGTAAGCAGCACTAATTATAGTGTCCCCTCTGATCTGAGGGAACGAAGAGAGTGGAAATTACAGCAGGGAAATGTCGGAGAGGGGTAGCTCAGGAGTAGAGTATGTGCGGTGTACTTCAATTTTTGAGTATCAGACACATCAACTGAAAATGGCAATTGTAGTATTTACCTGCAAAAGTTACTGTCCAGTTTTGTTATCTGAGGTAATGTCTCCTACAGGATAAATAGAAGACCCTGCATATGCAGTGATTTTTATTATCCTCTGCAGCGGAAAACTGAAGAATGCGTAGGAACCAGAGGAGAATTAGGTTTTTGTTAGAATAAAGAGTATCTTCTAAGGACCTCTAGTTTCTCAGTTGTGCCACCAGAAATCCTGGAAAGAAATTTAGGCTCTGCTATTGCGTCTTCCTTGGCAATTAGCTGGCTTTAAAATACTGGACTGTACGCTGCAAAACACAAGTGGAACTATCTCTCAGCTGTGAAGTATCCAGCCGATTCCCAATCAGAACTTCACAATGAATTGCAATTGCATTTTTCACCATTGGACATTTCATCAATACCATCTATTTCCTCACTACCTACAAGACTTTCACCAATGCAGAGATAACCTTTCAGCTCGTTATGAGGGTGAACTGGACCAGCAATCAATGAATGGTGCAGGCTTTGTAAATGACACGGCCCGGCTCACAATCCCCAACCTTTACAGCACGGTAGACGTTTGTTATGGAATGTAAATAAGAAGAAATAAAACCATTCTGAGATAACTTTTCTGTCTAGCAATAACACAGTGTTGCAAACATCTCTGGAGAAAAGCTACAAAGTTCACTACCTCTAATTAACATTAAAATAATTTCTTCAATATTCAAGCCTCAATGAATCCTAGACTGTGGCAAAAATCTAAAGGAGTTATTAAACATTATGTGAAATAAAATGAGCTTAACTGCTGCATAAGACATGAAAAGTGTGAGAGATGAAGTTATACTCACTTTAGTGCTCTTCTAAGACTACAGTTTCTTTTCTTTCTCAAATAATTAATAGATCAATGTTTATTTTATGAATGTCAAGATGACACCAATCAATTTCTACTTACTATTACTACAAATGGTTGTTTTAATTTACTTAATGTTTTTGTTTTAATTTTTGGAGAAGGAAACCAAATACTTTTAGTTTAAATACAGTCTGTTAGTATTATAGCTACTTTGTACCAGTAAATTTTTGCAAAGTATACTTATCTCTAAAAAGATAAACATTTTACGTGGTTAAAAACCGTGAAATCCATTTAAAAAAAAAAAAAACCTTGGAAAATAATCCCAAAGTCCTGAATTAAATAGATTTTGAAGATTTTTGGCCTTTGCTTATTTAATTGCTCTACAGAAAAATTTTTGATAGTGTGAAAGAAAATGCTTTCTCTCGACCCTTGTTAAAGATGCTGAGGAAGCTTCCACCAGTGAGGTCTACCAGGATGGGAGCTGCAGGGAGAGAGGGTCAGGCTCTTCCATTGAGGAAGGCCACCATGGAATCCATCACCTGGAATCAAGCTGGGGTTCAACAGACGGCAAACTGGGAAGAGAAAATAGCAGTGAGTAGGGTCATTCTGGTTCAACTAATGACGTGCACCCACCAGTGCACCATCATGTCCTAAAAATCTTCTGTCTTTGCCTATTCATCTCTCTCCACCCCCTCACACTACTGGCAACCACTAAACCTCTGAATACCTTCTTACCCTTGTATTTGTAAAATGTGATAACTGGAATTATGTGCTGACTGTTTAGATTGGCTTCGTTCATTGAGCAACCCGTAGTTAGGTTTTCTTGATGACTTGTGGATTGATAGCTCACTTCCCTTTATCAATGTGTGATATTCCGCCTTATGTCTGCACCAGAGTTTTTTTCACACCTTCACCTCCTGCGGGTCATCTTGATTGTTTCCAGAGTTTTGCTGATTAGAAACAAGTTGGTACAAACACACATGTTTTGGTATAGAAGGAAGTTTTCATCTCATTTGAACAAATGCCTTGGAGCATAATTGCTGGATGATGTGGTAAAAGAATGTTTAGATTGGTCAAAACCTGTCAAACTGCCTTTGAAAATGATGTGCCATTTTGTGTTCCCAACAGTAACAGATGAATTCCATATCCCATTAGCATATGGTGTCAGTGTTCCGGACTTTTGTCATTGGAATGGGAACATACTTGTGTAGGTATTAATGGTATCTCACTTATTTTTATGTCATTCCCTGTGGAATTTCATGCTGAGCATTTTGTTTTGCTCTTATATGTTGCTTATACACATTCTTGAATTAGGTATAAGTTGAATGATTTCCTAGTATTAATTGGGAAATTTACATTTCAAATGTATTTTTTTAAATCTCAGGGAAGACACAGCCATAGTAAAGTCTGATAGTATGCAAGCAGCACGATTTGATCACAAGTAGATATCTAAATACTGGAAATTTATCTCAGCAGAAAGAATTTCTTCAGATATAGGATGATAAAAATTACACTCTTCTGAATGCAGTGCCTGTCGTGGAGAGCTGCTGCATGTCAGAAGGCTTGCTCTGGCGGGGAGTGATTAACTCATTAATGTTGATGCAGTGAAACACACATCACAACTATGTAATTCATCTTGTTCTAATCGCATGCTCATCAAGAATTCTGTGTTAAGATGTATTTTTCTTTTCTTTCTGAGGAATTGGTTCTAGAGGAGATGGAAGTAGAAGTGCTGAGCGGGAAAAGGAGGCCCACGAAGGAGAGGGAAGAATGAGGAGGGAAAAATGAGAGGAGAGGTAGAACAGGAGAACAGAGGAGAAAAACCCCTTTGTTTGTTTAACAAATATATATACACAAAGTGATTTGCTTTTAAACCCTACTTTAGACTCAGAAATACCAGCAATGAATCCAATAAATTACTCAAAGGGCTTAACATTAAGTTCAGAAGAGTCAGATAATAAGCTACTCTGTTTACAAGTAAGAATTTCACGAACAAAAACAGAAAGGTGAACACAGGAAAAGAGGTCAGTGGGAATAGTGAAGGATGCACCTGGGCCGGAAGTGTCTCGTTAAGGAGGGAAACATCTGAGCCAGACCTAGAGGGGGAATCAGGCTCCGGAGGATGGCTTAATGGTCCAGTGACAGCATGGGTCACAGAGATTCCTGAAACAGAAGAGAAGTGTGAAAGTCCTCAGATGGGCTGGGTATGGTTGAGAAAATGAAGGAAGCCAGTACGCAGCTAGAATAGAATAACTGAACTGAGAGGGGGGGACAATTTCTCCAGGGGAGCTTTTGTCCAACTACTTTCTGTTTGCAAGAGAAACAAAACAAGCACGTGAAAACATTTCAGGGACAAAATAAAATCTCCGATCAACACTATATTAAAACTTTCAGAGAAAATGTGCAATGAAAAGCCTGTAGTACCATTCTCCCATAGGCAATTCAATATTAAAACAGTAAATAGTAAACCATAAGATAAGTACGTGGAAGTCTACATGAATTATAATGTTTCCCTTGATGACTATTATGGCCGACACTAAAATATTACCCAACCTCTATTTCCTACCTTCTTTCTTGTTAATACAACCTTGAATGTATTGCAGACACCAAGGTCCCAGCTTGCTGTTTTAATATGTCTTACAGTTGGGAGTTACCACCTGACACATTTTACCTGTGAATCATGGACAAAATTCTAATGGAAATCTGTAGGACATTTAGTGATTTCCCATTAAAAGGGAAGGAACTGAAGGATTCTGCCCACATTCACACCCTCTCTTCCTTCAACATTTCTGACATGGGTACATCTTTCAGTGTTGAAGCTACTTGAGCTAAACCATGTTGTCTGATAATAGCACAGTGCAATTAGACATACTAAGAGCAGAGCAACCCAACTGAAATGAAGAGAAATTAGCAGGTCTCTGTCTTTAAGCTTCGCTGATTTTTGTTACTAATAAACATATTCCTGACTGCAAGTTTTTAAATATCAAATAATCTGCTTCAGTTTTTTGCACACTGCTACCTTGGTTCACAAGCACTTTTGCTGGCAAAAAATTTGATTCACAGAAAGAAGTATGTGGGAGAGTTTTGTTTTTGTTTGTGAATTCTGCATCAGTGACAAACGTGGTTATCTTTTTCAATCAAGCACAAACGTGGTCATCATTCCTAAAATGATAGAACAAACTAAATTCATGAGACGAGGTGCCTCTATACTTGGGCACACACTGCCTGTTCTCAGTACAGTTGTTCCCAGCTCAGTTTACATAAACGGGAGGAGACAGACACTGTCCAGCACTTGCAAAGAGCAAAGCAAAGCCTATAAAGAGGTGTTTGTTTAATCACCTGAGCAACATAATGAAGCAAGTGCTGGTAACAGTCACCTTTTATAGATGAGGACTCTAAGATTCAGAAGATTTAAGTTACCAGGCAATGGTCACACAGATCACGAATGACAGAACTAGGATTTGACCTATGTTGCAAGATACCTGGATTTAATAATAGCATAAGGCTGTCTTCTAGAAGTAATGAGCCTTTCCATTATCCAAGGTTGGATCAACCAATCTAATTAGACTTCGTGAATAACTCTGATTCTTTCATGGTTGGTGGATAAATGGAATACTGTAGAATGATTCTTCTCAAGCCTCCTGCTGCTTAGTTAGTATATAGATATAAATGATATAGATGTAAAGAGATTTGAGCTTATATGGTTATATGCTTATTGTATATATTCTTGCTCTAGGATTTATGCATGCATTTCTAACACTGGCCACTTAATGAATGGTCAACACTGGTCAATAATGTCTCAGAGCAAAACTAGAATAATAGTCTCAATGAAACGTCCTATATTAGCCTCAGTGGAACTGAAACTCACTAGTGAATCCAACTTTTACTCCTCTAGAAAACACTCCTAATGGGAACATTGATAGATTGCGAAGAATCCAAATTAGAGGACAAGCTGCTAATTAAATTTACAGAACATAGTGGGTTTCTGTTTGTTTTGGAAACTGAAATTTGTGAAAACATTTGGAAGCAGTCCCTGCAGCTGTCTAATGCTTTTTGAAATGAAAGTTTTTCCTCTGGGGCAGAATTTCAGTGTCTTGTGTACCCAAGACCTCCTGACAAGCTGCATTTCAAAGGAAACTAAATGGCTGCAGTATGTCAGGTCAAGCTGTAAGCCATGCAAAGAACACTTATAGTAAGAGATCTCTGTGAGCTATAATCAGTTTAAGAAAATTACCTTATGTTTTATATGTTATACTGCTCTGTAACGTTAGTTTTATAATGTGGGCATCCCTTTAAGTAATAGTACTACTTCTTGTAATGAGAGTAAGAATGTATTTAATAACAACATTAGCATGAGCTAGTGTTCTTAAGACTTTATCTTACTGCTTTTATAAAATTGACCACAATTCCAATAGAGTTTTCACAGTGTTATTGATAGTGTGTCAATAAAAAATAAAAATTCAAATACAAAGAAATATTCTAGTATATATGAATATCATAGCTCCATTTAGAAGACAAATATATTAGAATGCTTATATAGTTACACTGAACAGATTTTACAGAATTTCAGCATTCAAACCCCTTCATCAAGTAGGTGATATCTAATCCATGTAGTTCCTACTTAATTTTATCCTGCATCTGTATACAACATTCTTCCAAACAACTACTATCTTGCATCTCTTGCCTTATTTATCTTCAAAGACTTAAATTTGCTATGTGTGTATTTCCATACTACCGTTTATCTACCTCCTCAGTCTTTTCCTTATTTTCAGCTATGTACTTAGGACATTAAACAAAGCTTTGTTTCTGGTAGCTGCTTACTGAATTCTCAGTGAAATAACTAATAAATGTTTACTCAAGATTTTTCTTCTCTCAATTATTCAATAATCAATGATACTAGCAAACACACATAAGGGCTAGTGCATACGCATCATATAAAGAGTGGGCATCATAGGGTTTGATAAGCGTTTCCCCTAATGTGGTTACCTTCTCCACCTGTGATGTCACAGCATGATTTGGGCAATACTAGAAGTACTTTTGAGGGTCAGATGAAATGCTTTTCCACAATTATTTTGATAACACAAATTCATTTACTTTATTCTGAATAAAACCAATGTTACAGGATTATTCTCTGATTTAATATAATGCAATTCATTAAAGATTATGCAAGTATTGTACAGGATTTCATTTTAAAAATTCATCTTGAGGAATAGCACACTATTGGCTGGCTTAACAGTTAAGCACAGATGAAGAATATTTATCTGCCTTCTTCTCTATCTTTGGCAACTACAACCCAACAAATTATTTTCAGTATACAGACTACCAAGGGAAAGTAGAAGTTGTTTAACAAGATGCCCTGCAGACAGAAGCACGCACTGTCAATCCTAAAGCTGGCATTTGGTGTGTGGTGTAATTACAGCAGTGCCTCTTCATGGGAGAGATGTCTGTGCATGGTGGTGGGGTCAGGATCTACACCACATTTGGTTCTGAACAATTCACAGCTAAGAGAATAAAAGACCAGGGGAAATGAGAACTTACGCAGTAAGACACATTGCATGTAGCCACAGCTGAGTTCTTCCACCCGTTTATAAAATCCTGGCCCAAAAGAAGGTGACTGAAAGTTAAAGTGCAGAGGCAGAGTGTCTTTCAAGAAAGCCTGGTCACACATGTGCTTCACCATTTGACACTCCTCATGCCATTTTCAAAGTTTGTGACCACTATTCTCTCCTAATTAATGGCTAGTTGTTATGATCTTTCTCTAACTTTGCATAAAATGAACAGTAGTTTTATATTTTGCCTGAATTCAAATTCTATATACTTGGTTCACTTGTGATCATTTCAAATGTGACAAATGAGAGTAAATTTCCTTTGGTCTGGATATGAAAGAGCTGATCAGAAAACACAGCATATATTTAAGTAAAATATTTATTACAGTAAAAGAAGCATTGCCATTAATCCTCTCAAAAATCCTTCCCCTCATGTCAAACACACTTACCTCACTGTTCTTAGTCCTCCTTTATGAGTTTGTTTAGGAGCAATGACAAAAAGCATTGTGACTGCCATCACTGAGCATCCAGTGAAATGTCAGACTCGTAAAAACATTACGGTGTGCGTCTTCAGACACCTTATTCACTGGATCTGGCACTGAGTGACATCTAGTTGGTTCTTAGCCCAAGTAAAGATAATGTGGAAAGTGAACATTTTGTACTAACTCAGGACATTGAAGCAGCCATGTCAATGTAATTTAGAATATCATGTATGTAACTTGAGGATCATATTCAAATTCAAATTAATACACTAGTATGTGTCTACAAATATATTGAAAACGATGTAGCTTATTGTGAAACACTACATGCACATTTTTATTTGTGCTTAACATAGATTAAAAATTGTCTATTATGACATTTAAACAAACGTGCATGAAAGCGTTTGTATTTTGTAACTCAAATTTTCTTTTTACTTTAATCCAGGTTTGTATTATGTAACAAAATAACAAGGTGAGAGTAAGGGTTTATTGTAGGCATTTTGCCAAATATAGTTCATTACAAGTTTCATTTCATTCACAGAAATAAAGTATTGGAGTAGATATAATTGCCACTTCATTTCACATTTTTGAAAATGCTTATAAAAAGCTACAGAACATTTAGATTAAGTTTAAATTCACTAAACTGAACATCAATATTCACATGTATTTAATTTTTCTTAAATATTATCCCCTAAATATTGCTTGTACATTCGATTGAAATGTGAAAACACCCAATTATTGAATTGTAAAGGAAGAAATCAGTATTATTTCACTTACTTATTAATAGAACCAACAGTGCAAAATATGGCACAAACATCTTTAATGTAATCAGCAGAACAGCATGTCACAAGCCAATGAAACCCTTTCCGTGACTCCTAATCTGTAACCCAGCATTGCTCAAATGAAGAGCTACAAGGACCAGGAAGTAATGCCGATAAATAAAGAGATGAGGGTAGATACTGAATTCTACAAGTCATTGAGTTTATATTTTAGTTGTTATTTGTTTTATGGAGTTCTGAACACAGAATAAAAATCTTTACTGTAGGAAAGAAATAACACACTTACCATGAAAAATACCATTTCTTATGTGGATCTAGTATCAGGCAAATAACATGAAACAGTAAGAACCATGGGAAACAGGAAAGCAAATATAATGTTTCAGGAGAAAATACTCTCGTCTGCTGCCTGATATTGAAGATGGTAGGATGTCACTCGGATGATGCTGCATCTTCAGCTAACTTTAAGAAAGGTTAAAAATTCTCCATTCACGTGAAATCTCTTGTTACTTTACCTGTTACAAAAGCATTAAAACATTGTATGCTGACCTATGTTTGAGAGATTTAAATGCTAGACTTGAAATAAAATCCTAGCCACTTCTTTAGGCCTTTTGATATAAACTTTGTAAAAATAAGTATTATTAACTGATTGGGAATTGAGCATAAAACTACCTAAAAAAGAGAGAAAATCATCTAAGATGCTTATGAAGTTTTACAAAGGAAAGAACAATTCTAGGGGAGAAGACGTGGGAGGATAATTCTATAGGTGCGTCCCTAAGTACCGATAGATATATAAGCTTTCTACATGTAGAAGCAATAAAACTAAGCAAAGTCAAAGGTACGAACTGTGGGAAATATTCAAGAAGATGTATGTATTTTCACAGCAAAATTAAAAGTACAGAGAGAGAATACGCTCAAAAGAAAAATAAATTTAGAGGATTTTAAATGTCACACTCTAGGTTAGTGGAATTTGTACCTAAGACTATTTTTACAACAGAGTTAAATTAATTGATATTACTCATATATCTTCAAAGCAAACTATCCCTGGAGAAGTATTTTAGTCAATTTTTTTTGCAGTTTATCTGACAATTTTCTTGCTTGTTACATGTCATGATAAGTAGCAAATAACCTATGTTCAGGTAACAAGTAATTCAAGTCTCTTGACATTAAAAGAGAAAACAATTTTACATTTTATTGTAAATAAATATTGAGCTGCTTTATGCTGTAATAGTTGCATATATTTATTGTGAAATTTGATGATATGGTCAAAGATAAAGTCAAGAAATAAAGTTGGCTATCTAGAGCTGTGAAGATTAGGTGGTAATTTCAGGAAAGAAAGGAATTCAGTTTTAAATCCAGTATAAACCACTGAATTTTTTTTTTAAACCAAAAGACAGATACGATGTATTTGACATTCCAAGAGTCGTCTTGGTGGTTCCTGCAAATGTGCTTGAGAGGACAAACTCGCAAAATGCAAAGAAAGAGTTCAGGAGATTGGTTATGAGGTTATGGTGCAGCCTAGGTATAAAGATATGATGGCGGCTTAGACAGGGAGATGGTGGTGGAGCTGAAGAATTAGGTTCTATGCACATAAAAGCAGCCAGCGTGAAGTGAGTTGTCAAAATCATTTTGTGCATAAGTCTGATACACCTGTGACATCCAAGTGAAGACGTCAGAGAGGATTTTGGGAGCAGGAGTCCAAGTGATCAGTCTCAGATATGATACTTTCAGCTCCTCCGCATGGATGTGGTTTTTAAAGCCATAAGCTAGGTCATGAAAGACACTGACAAATATGATCAACACTAGTCACATCGGGTTTTGATTCCTGGGTATGTGATGAGCGTGATTTGAACTATTCTGTAAGGCAAACTATATTTTAAAGATAGTGTTATAAAGAATATAAAATACCTGATTTATAATTTTATATTTATTATTGTATTGATTTGAATGATTTAAAGTTACATTGTGTTGGTGCTGGGGGTTTAGCTCAGTGGCAAAAGCGTCTGCCTGGCAAGTGTGAGGTCGAGTTTGATCCCCAGTGCCAAATAAAGAAAACAAAAAAGTTATATTGTGTTAAATAAAGTGCTTTTGCTAAGATTGAGGTCACCTGCTCTTATTTAAGATGACAATTTAATATTATACATCTGGCCTTTATTTATGGGTAACTAGATGATTTTTAGATTTACTAATTCAAAATGTGAAGTTAAAAAGTGCCCAATCCATGAAACACTCCATTTTTAGAAAAAAATCTACTCATTTTCAAAACAAAATGAGTAGCTTATTTTAAGGAGAGACTGATGAAGTATATAATGAGTCTAAGTAAGGTTCAAATGTGAAATGGTCCTTGGTTTTATTGATTAGTAGTTCACTGTCAACTTTGACAAGAATCAGATCAAAACCTCTCATAGTTAAATCTAAATTGGAGTGAGTTAGAGACAGGCAAAGGGAAAGAAATTGGAACATAGGCAACTGAGGAAAAAGTCAGAAAAATCTAACTAACTGAATGACCTTTTAGAATTAGGATAGGTATTAGAAATTTTATGTCAAATACTAATAATAAAATTCACAGTGAGAAGAGATACTTCTTATAACAAAGAGTGAGAGACTGAGTCTTAACAGTTTATCCATTCAATTTTGGTATTAACTTACTTTTACTTGAGTAAACCATGAAAAGAAAAAGCTTCTAAAATTATCTGAATTTTTAAAAATATTTGCATTAGAGAAATAAGTGTGATTTTGGGATGTAGAAAAGCTCATTGTTAAAGTCTGACCTCAGTAGTGCATTTTCTGCAGTTGAGCAAAAAGTGGTCAAGAAACTAAAGAATTGAACAGAACACATGGGGAGGCAGAAGAAGAGTGGATCCTGAGGAGCTGGGAAAAAGATGCTAAAAAAATTGTTTGCTAGTTATTTTTGTAAAAGACACAATTTTCTTGTGTTTTCAGCGCCTGTGTGTGATCCTCCACCTCGCCCTCCCAGGCCCACACGTGGTCCAGCTCACCAGCAAGCAGCGCAGGCCACACAGGGGTGACGTCCCCACCCTGACTTTCAGCTTAGTGACCTGACTGAGGCTGTGGATGTGTCTTCATGAGCGCAGGGGGGTGGCATCCAGCCAGCACTGCTCCTGCCAGGGGCCACATGAGCCAGAGAGGCAGGCCGGGAGGACGTGGAGACCAGAGAGGCCTTACTGTCTCCACGGAGGCCTGAGTGACTCCACAGAAAATTCCTTCCCAGAACTGGCCACAAAGCAGGCCACTCAGTAACCACAACCTGCATCGGGCTGTCCCGTCCCTTTCTCAAGACGCTCTGTGCCTTTCACAAGCCCTGCCCTCCTGGTCACTTGCCAGCACATGCGGCCACCATCCATCACCACTCTGCTCAGTGCCAATGTGGCCATTGGACACCAGGGTCCCGGCTGCCCTGTGGCCTTTTGTGCCCTGGGAACAGCACCGCCATCTGGGCTCTTGCTCTTCCTTTTCACCTTGGGTCACAGCACCTGGCAGGAGATTGGGGCTCGCTGCAGGGGCCCCTCATGGCGCCTGGGTTTTCAAACAAAATTTCTTATTTTAGAAAATGAAAAGTATACCGTTTTCGACGGCTCTTTCAGCTGCTGCCTGAATGTTTGAAAATTCAATACTATCAACTAGAAATCATGGAGTGATAAATGACATGCATTTGTATTACTTTTAATAAAATATCCCAAGGTAAGAATAGATTTGACTAGATTTTATTTTCATTAACCCCGAATGAAAGTCTTTTCTAAGATTCCTTGCAGCTAATGTCGATCATGACTAAAGACCTACTTCTGCAGAACCTTAACAAGTTTAAAATATGTGAGGCTCTTTCAGCACTGAGAATTTAATTAAATTTATGAAACTTCGCAGGAGGCTGACACAGGAGGATGGTTGCAAGCTGGGCTACAAGTGGCTCAAGGCCAGCCTGGACTACATAGCAAGACCCTGTCTCAAAAAGATAAGGAAATAAATACATTTCTGGAACTTCTCTGAAAAATAAGGAGGTATCTAAACTCCAAAGGATGTCAAAAGATGCTATGACTGTGGCTTTAATCCGTATTTTCTATTGTTTGTTTGTTGACACGGAATCTCTCTATGTTGACTTGCAGGTCTTTAACTCATGGACTCCAGTGTCCCTCTGTCTCCTGTCTCTCATGTTGCTGATCTACAGGTATGTGCTCAGAGGGCCAGCTCGTTCCTCAGTTGTACCCATTGAGCAATTGCAATGAAACATGGAATCAGGTGTAGAACCAGTCATATAACTACTCCACTCTGGTCATGTTAATTGTAGCACGTGTGGAAATTGAAGACAAAGAGGCAGAAATACAAATATAATTTTAAATTCATTCAACATTCCTTACCTCATAAAACCAGTAGCAATAAACAATGGGAAAAAAGCTGTTGCTTGACGTCGCTGCATCAGTTTCACAGTGTATAATTAAGTTACTGCTGTGTCTCACAAAAACAAGTGTTTGTCAGAAGGGAAAGCAAATGCAGGTAGTTGCAAATACGCAGAGCTCTATAAATTTTAATTATGCCTGATTTCCTTAACCCCAAGAATTTGGACCAACTAGAAACAAATTTTGGAAACAATTACCTGTGCAGGTATTGATACAGTAATAACAATATAATATTTGTTGGTTTTACAGTTGTTTACATAACTGGGGGCACAAAGACTTCTTCAGGTAAAGGTCGTGCAATGCAGTGGGAATGATGAACTCCTGAGCAGAGCTGCGTATCTGGTGCCCAGTGATCATAATTTCTTTAGGTCAAGGTTTCTAGGAGGGATTTATAAAAGGTCATAGCGCTGGGGATTTAGCTCAGTAGTACCAGCACCTGCCTGGCAAGTGTGAGGTGGTGAGTTCTATCCCACGTACCAAAAAAAAAAAAATCATAGCATAGAAATAGGTAAAGTAGAAGTTAAAATACTGCACTTTCAAAGACATAAATCCTGAGGAAATGTATGCCAAATGTATGGCAAACATTTTTATACTGTGGGAAATCTCAAAAGGAAATATTTACAGATTCTAAAATGCTAATGCTAATAAATTCAATGCTTACAACACAATGCCCAGCACCTGACAAATAGTTTGCATCTAAAAAATGGTCTCACTTGTGGCATTTTAAAGACATTTTTGTGTGTTTTCTTATAAATCTCTGAGACAGGGATTGAAAAATTGTGTTTTCTAACTGCCGTCCTATTGGTTTACCTTTGTGTATGATATCATTTGCAATTTTTTAATTCTTCTACAAGTTGGAATTGACTTTCCTGTTGAAAATGAGCATATTGAAGTTCTGGAAGGCTAAATAATTTTACAAACTCGCTAGTGTGTATGGTCTGTGCTAATATTTGAACAAATTTTGTCCAAATCCCATGATGAACTCCCATGTTCAGATTTTAAGGGTAAAAGTATATCCTCAGATACTAAGTTTCTGTTTAGGCTTCACATTAATCTAGATATTTTTCCCTTTGAATGTGGTACCCCTAAAATATTTCCAAACATTTTAGGTTTTGATATGGAAACTTCAAATTAGGTACTCACATATAGGAAAGCACAGCTTAGTTCTGCTATGAAAACCAAGTCGTAGTATTGCTGTTTACCTTCCTTCTTTAGTTGTGAAGGTGTAGAGCTGCTCTTTAGGGCTGACAGATTTCCTTTCCCACGTTAAACACATTTCCTAGCTGGCTGCTATTCATGCTTCCTTGTTGGCAACTTTCTGTGTAGATAGGTTTTCACAACCCAAATAGAGTTAATAAACCAAACAAATGTCTAAAGTGCTCTATAATACTTGCAATTGTTCTAATACTTACAATATTTTTCTTGCCTTTCAGCTTTTATCATGTATATATTTGTGAAGAGACCAAACATATTTAGCTACCCGAAAAAGAAAGAACCCTATCTATTATGATTTCTCCAATATAAAGTTCTAAGCCATCAGATTTAATACATGGAAATAATGTTCATTTATCTACTAACAATAAATATATTGTTCCCAAAATAGTCTTGTAATATAGCCATCTCATTGTCATGGGCAATTTTCTAGATAGCCTTTCTTTTTGTTCAGAATGTGTTTATATTAGCATAATAACTTTTCAGTTGGATTCCTCTCCTCATCACAAACTTTTCTCTGTTTCTAACCAAGTCCAAAAATTTCAGCAAAGGATCTTATTTTTTATGTCATTAGTGGATAGCAACAAATATATGCAGAAAAAGAGAATAAAATACTAATTTGGAAAATGCACAACATGGAATGATATTCAAGGTTCCAAACAGTGAAATTTTTATGTGTAGACACATAATTTTTAGAGGCAGATAGTTTTCTCATCTACTCTGGATCTAAATTCCATTTTATAGGGAACATAGAAAAAATATAGAAACTAAATTAGTGAGCTTTAATTTGAGATAGAATTGGTAGTTTTTAAAATCTGAATGAAACTAATAAACCAAAAAATATCTAAAAGAATGTTTTAGTTGGTTAACTCTAGATATAGATACGTTTTCAAGATCTGCAGACAGAAAAGTGTTGAGAAAGTTGAGAACCTCAAAGGCTAAAGAGAAAACCAAAGCATTTGGAACAAAAAGTGAGAAGACTGAAATTCTCTGCCATGAAAATCAGGCTAAGCAAAGCTTTTTAGGAAACAGTAGGAAATATTGAGAATTTACTGGAGGATTTTACTCAAGAGTGGAACCTAATTTCAGGTGAGAATATTTAAAAGATAAATGCGATCACCAGGTGCAGAACTCTCATGAAGAGTCAGGAGCAGGTGAGGAAAGCCAGTGGTGAGCCTGTCTCGACAGCTGAGGTTTGACATAATGGTGCCTTCCCATGGCGAAGAACAGTGCAGCTGACGAGAAACAGTCGGATTTGTTATGTTTGCTGGAGGTAGAGCAGACAGGACATGGCGAATATAGACTGTGACAGAAATGAGAATCCAGGTGATAATAATGCTTCCTACTGAGGGATTGAAAGAATGAGAATATTTCAGGGTAAAGTTTTATAATCTTCATTTCGTGCTATAGACTTTTTTCTCTCTGATAAACTCTATAGTCTTTCCACAGATAATTTTGGATTAATAAAAGAAATATGCTAATAATTATATGAATTAACCCCAATAACTATTTTTAAAATAGAGTTTCAATATTGTAATATTCCCATGTCTTAATATTTTAAATAACAAGGTTCAGAAGTAGGTCTACTACATGTAATTTCAGGCATATGTAAAAGATCTGAAAATGTTTTCAACAAATGTAATATAAAAATTTCTGTTTTTGCTTGTAAGTGCCAGAAGTAATTCTAATATACTCTGAATTTTAAGTGTATTCATAAGGAAAATTAAAAATTTGAATTAAAAAGCTTTCCATTTAGATTTATAGACTATAAAAATTTTATTTGTGAGTAGATTTAAAAAGGAATCTAGATCAGAGGTAAGATGCCCAGAACCACCACCGAGGGCCCGCCCTGCCACCAGGAAATTAGCGGAAGCCTGCATCCCAGGTAAGATGCCCAGAACCTCCACCATGAGCCCGCCCTGCTACTGGGAACATCAAGGAGTCCCGCCCAAGACTGAAAACTGCCCTGGACTGCTTCAGCTGGGCCCAGCCTCCCACCTGGAACATCAGAAGATCTCAGTGGGATCCAGTTAGTGTGAAAAAATTTGGAATTTTGCCCCCAGGTGGCGAACTTTGGACTACACCAGATTGACTGTATCAGTGTGGTGAGTATACCCCTAAAACAGAGGTGTACAGGGGATAAATAGAGCCAGTAGTAAAACCCCCTACAACTAACCATATGACTTTGTTGTGTCTGAAAATAGTGTGTGTGATCCCCTCCTACACATAGAAAACACCAGGCAGAGTGAAAATGACAAAATGAAAAAGCAAAATGCAGTCTCAAACATATAGTTCACCAGAAGCAAGTACAGGAGACATTGAAATAGAGGATCCCAAAAGTAACACACTGGGAATCTCTGAAAAGATAGCCAGTGAAATAAAAAAACAACTGCATCAGGCTATAGAGGAAATCAAATTAGAAGTAGTTTCCCATGTAAAGATAGAAATAACAACTTTAGTAAAGGAGTTGTTGAATGCAGCTAAAGAAGAACTAGAGAAAAAAGTACATGAGCATGGGAAACTGATTGAAACTTTGAATGAACAATATAGAAAACAAGCAGAATTCATGAAACAAACTCAAAGAGACATCCAAGAAACAAAAAATTCTATTGAAAGCGTGCAAAACC
>PVLA01005355.1:0-130127 GCA_004027455.1 Hydrochoerus hydrochaeris
GGTGGGCCTGGGAGCCGTGAGTCTAAGTGCAGGCGCCGTCACCAGCCGGCCCGGTGGGCCTGGGTGCCGTGGGTCTAAGTGCAGGTGGCCGTCACCAGCCGGCTCAGTGGCACACGGCTGTGCTAAGTATGCAGGATGGGCCAGTGTGACTGAGGGGCTGAATGTTTAGGACTGTTTCATTTTAGCCTGAGTTGTAGTTTAAATGTGAACGGCTATGTGTGGCTACTGGCCGCCACCTCAGGCAACACCGATCTAGGATGTCTTGTTCATGTCTAGGAGGAGGAAACAGGGACAGAAATACTGCCACAGTATTGTTCATCAGTAGCAGAAAAGTTGAAATGATAGCACAGTCACACAGTGAGAAATGATGATAATAAGCCAGTGTGGTGTGCATACCTGGTGATCCCAGCACTTGGGAGGCTGAGGCAGGAGGATTGCTTTGAGCTTGAAGCCAGCCTGGGCTACATAGTGAGACCCTGTCTCAAAAAAAGAAAAAAGAATAAGTAGAAGATGATGGTAATAGCAAACATTTGTCATATGCTTTCCTTATGACAAGCAGTGTTTTAAGCATGTTGCATGTTTTAATTCAGGGCTTCGCCTGAGTAGGCAGCAGTGGAAAGGAATAAAGCATACAGCAGCCAGGGTGAGTGCATCTTAGCGCATTCAAGGCTGTGTAGAAAACAAGTCACAAGCACTGCTGTCACCTGGTACCATTTTAAAGACCTTTAAGTTGTGCAAATGAAACAGCTCCGTTTAGGGGAAATAAATGGCAAAATCTTCAAAGAACCAAAGGGATTCAGAGTGCTGCCATGGGGAGATGTTCAGTGTCCTGAGCTTATCTGTGAAGGGCACAACACTCAGCTCTGCCCTCTGCTGGTCACCAGCGTGGCTGCAGGACCTGTGCTGACCTGGTGGGAGGCGTTTCTGTGAAGCCATGGTCAGTGTGGTGTCCTTGCAGCTGGCTGCGGTCCTCTCGGTTTCACATTAAGCCCATGTTTACTAGCAGAGGGTTCAGACTTGTTCCTTCGGTTCGTGCTTTAGATGAGAAACCACTCGTGTTGGTAAGAGCAAAGGGTTAAGCCAGGGGTTTAGCTCAGCAGCATTTCGCTCCAAATGTTTGCCTCTAAATCTAGCGGAGGATCTAGCTGAGAGAACTCAACTTGAAAATGCAAACACACGAGTTAACTTCTCAACTGCGGTCTGCAGGTGTTGTACACCAACACCCACCCCTAAATTATTTAAAATTCACACAGTAGCTTATGGTAAGTGGGATTCAAAGTAACATTTTGCTAGAGGATCCAGCTCGGCCTCGGGAATTGTAGTAGGCGGCTACTGAGCATATTGTTATATTATATGTCAAGCATTTCTGTGTAATATGTACATCTGTGACTTAATTTCCTTGTTGCTCCATCTCCACTCTTTCCTGAATTACTGACATGGGTTTATCTTTTCTCCCTTTAGAGAGTTTTGAGGTGACAGTCACCAAAGAAGGTGATCAAGGGTTCTTTGTCTCCCTCTTATGAATATTAACCCACTAACTTTGTTGATAAAATTGGGAATCAGCCCTTAAACAGAAGCAGCTGTCATGCTCCTGTGCTCCACATTTCTTTTCCTACTGTGTCCCTCTTTTTAAATGTATTGATGGAGGGTGAATGTCACCAGAGCCTTGGTCAGAAATATCTGGAAATCAGACATCCATTTGAACCACATGGATAGTATCATGCATTTTTGTTTAATTGAACTTCAAAGATTTGTTTCATAACAATTTTCTGTTTGTTGGAGTTGTGGAAGAGTCTGATTTTTATGTGAAATAACGTTTGTGAAGTTTCATACATACATCAAATCATTTATGATTGTTCCTCCACGGGCAAGGACGGAAACATGGATTTGGAACTCTTCAGCTTTGAAGCCAATTCAGCCATGGTGAAGTCCCCAAGCTGGTGTCTTTCAGGGTTAATAAGATGAAACACCCCCCCCACCAAAAAAGGGTAGCAAATCCCTCCCCGTGACAGAGCTGGGTGACAGCTGTTGAAATGGATGCCTGAAAGTTGGTATTTCTACCTCTCGTTCAGCAGTTTGTTTTGATTCCCTAATTTTAGCCAGGCTTATTGCACAGGAAGACTTGATTCTTTGGATTTTTTCCTTGACAGAATTTCTATAATTATGGTGCTGGTCCTATATCTCATGCTTCTTCCTCTCTCCACACTTAACTGCATTTTATCCTCTCTCTGGTCCAAATCCAAAGAGCTGCCCGGCCCTTGACCCTCGGGTGGCTGGGGTGGCCCTAGCGTGCTCTGGCCTTGGCTGTCTGCTAATGAGACTCCTGCTGCCCTCGAGCCCTCTAACTGCTCCTGTGGAATGCCTGTCTGTGTTCTCTCTCTTTTGTATTCCTGCATGAGTGGATGCAAAGTACATGTGTTGCTTGGGAAGCCAGACTCCGCTGCTTTTGACTAAAGCCCCAGAACTCACCCATGTTAAAGCACAGTGCCCCTCGCTTTGTCCACGGACCCTCCAACCCCTGGCTGCCGAATTGTTGTCATTTATTTTCTTGGGGGGAGGAGGGCAACATGCGGAGGGTTTGTGCGGCAGAAATCCTGACCTATTGTGCTTTGACTCCCTAGGTGAGATTTGTGGCTTTAAAATTCATGGGCAGAATGTCCCCTTTGACGCAGTGGTAGTGGATAAGTCCACTGGCGAGGGGATAATCCGCTCCAAGGAGAAACTGGACTGTGAGCTGCAGAAAGACTACACGTTCACCATCCAGGCCTACGACTGCGGGAAGGGCCCAGATGGTGCCGGTGTGAAGAAGTCTCATAAGTAAGCAGGCTGATGAGGGGGACAAGACCCCACTGAGGACGTGTGTGTGTGTGTGTGTGTGTGTGTGTGTGTGTGCGCGCGCGTGCAAGGGAAGGGAGGGGCAGGGACTGGTGCCTGCACCCCCAGATTTTTTTGTCTTTGAGACAGGTTCTCACTACAGTTCAGGCTGGCCTTGAGCTCACTTTGTAGCCCAGGTTGGTCTCAAACTCACAGCAATCCCCTGCCTCAGCCTCCTGAGTGCTAGGGTGACAGATGTGCACCACCATGCCCAGCTGATAGTGTCCTTTAAGTTTGTAATTACAGAGAACAGACAGGTACCTGATATAAGTAAGTATGTACTGTATATCTCCCCCCTTCATGTCCTGGCATAGATTGTCAGAGAAAAATCTAAAGTGTCTGTCTGTCCCCTTCTCCCTCTAGCTATGCTAGGGACTGAATCCATGGGCTTGCACATGCCAGGCAAAAAAAGCTTCTACCACTGAGTCCCAGGCCTCTTTTCTTGTGTATTAACTTTTAAACTCAGCTTTAAGGGTGTGGAACAATCAAGCCAGATCCTTATTTTAACTTTTTTTGACTCATGATGAATTGAAAACAATAAAATCTGGTTTATTTTATTTTTTGTCTTTGTAAGAATTTCGTGAAATTCTACTTAACAAAGTAGCAGAGAAAAGAAAATTTCAAAATAGGGCAGAATTAGTATCCTTTTCATGAAAAACAGAAGGAAAGCGCCCCAGACAACTGTTTCCTCTTTTCTGTCCAGAGCGACTGTTCACATCCAGGTGAATGATGTGAACGAGTACGCACCTGTGTTCAAGGAGAAGTCCTACAAGGCGACTGTCACAGAGGGCAGGCAGTACGACAGCATCCTAAGGGTGGAGGCCGTGGATGCAGACTGCTCCCCTCAGTTCAGCCAGATCTGCAGCTATGAGATTGTCACTCCCGATGTGCCCTTCGCTGTGGACAAAGACGGTAAGGGCAGAGTGGCTGGGAATGGCCCGGATCGGGGTTGTCCCTGAGTGTCAGTGATGGCCAGCATTGCGTGTTAGAGTCTCCACTCTGTCCTGACAGCTTCTTGGAAGCCACCGGTCTCATGTCTGCTGGGGCTCCCCTTTCTCCTCTCTCCGCTCCCTCTGTGCACCGTGGAGTGAGCCTGACCTTAGATAGTCACCTTTCCTGCTCTCCATGCAGTGAGTACTTTCTTTCTACCACTCTGCCACTGAGCAGCACCTCCAGCCCCTGCCTCATCAGGAATGGGGGTTCATACTGCATTATTTCTGCCAGGCTCACTCTGGCCTTAGTAACTAAACACAAGTAGCTCTCTGGACCTCGACTTCTTTATGAAGTTACAGTTTCTTATTGATGATATGTGTCTCCATTGCTAACTGATCCTCAGTATTGAGTCTGATGGAAGTACAGGTAGATGGCTCTGCACTCAGGGCGCATGCCTATAAGCCCAGCACTTGAGAGGCTGGGCAGGAGGATTGCTGTGAGTTCAAAGCCAGCCTGGACTACATAGCAGGACTCTTTCTCCAGAAAAGCAGACTTGTCTTACAGACGAGGAGGAGCAGGAAAATGATCCATGTCCTTCCCCACTTGAGATTAAATGGGCACTAAATACACACCCCATCACTGAGTCATACCCCCAGTCCAACCGTGAGCAAAGTAAATTTTTTTAAAAAGTTTTTTTTTATTTTTGGTACCTAGAATTAATCTCAGGACCTTGCACTTACCAGGCAGGTGGTGCTACTGAGCTATAGCCCTGGCCCCAAAGTAAACCTTTTTAGCAAAAAATATTGAATGTAGCTTGATCTTATGTTTAATAATTGAGATCTGAATTGTTTTGTATTTTATTCTTTTGCATATAAACTATTAAAGTTAACATAAAAAGTGAGTATAAACTGCAGGAATCCATGGAGACTGAGTTGTAGGGATTCGGGGTCCCCCAACAGCATCTTGGGAAGGGTGCTGTGTTGGGGGCCTCAGTGGGGCCAGGCAGGTGGGTGCCCCACACCTGAGTGTGCTTCTGGGCAGCCTTCACTAAGCCTAACGCACAGGTGTCGGGCAGTGAAAGGAACAGTGCTTCTCACCTGCCTGCCCTCCTTGACAGGTTACATAAGGAACACCGAGAAGCTGAACTATGGGAAGGAACAGCAGTATAAGCTGAGCGTCACAGCCTACGACTGCGGGAAGAAGAGGGCCACGGAAGACGTCTTGGTGAAGATCAGCATTAAGCCCACCTGCAGCCCTGGGTGGCAAGGTGAGCCGCCCCCTCTCCCGCTCATGGACCTTCCTGCAGACTAAAACCCTGGGAGCCTAATGTGCGAGTTTTCCTCCTTCCCTCCCACGCTGATCCATGGGCCACACAGGCTGGAGCAACAGGATTGAGTATGAGCCTGGCACCGGCGCTCTGGCCGTCTTCCCAAACATCCACCTGGAGACGTGTGACGAGCCAGTGGCCTTGGTGCAGGCCACAGTGGAGCTGGAGACCAGCCATATCGGGAAAGGCTGCGACCGAGACACCTACTCCGAGAAGTCCCTCCACAGGCTCTGTGGTAAGAGGCCGTGTGTCCCAGGCCATGTGTCCCGAGCCCTCCGTCTTTGGGGCAGGGGACCCTGACAGCAGGCCAGGCCGTGTGTCTCAGTATGTGATGCTAACCCACAGGCACTGTCACGCTGCTGCCTGTCAGCCCACCTGATGACCTCCTAAAGAGGCTATTCAGAAGGTCACACATGTGCACTTTAAAATTACTGATTAGAAGAAAGCATCGTATGTTGTGAATCATCTGAATAGAGGTGATGTGAGAATAAGCTGCCAGGCGCTTGGGAGATGGGGCAGGGCCCAAGCCCAGGAGTTTGAGACCAGCTCCAGCAAATAGTGAGACTTCATCTTGGGAAAGATAAAGTGGAGCGAGTTTAGACTTCTTTTTTGAGACAAGGCCTCGCTATGCAGTTTGGGTTGGCCTTTAACTCACTTTGTGGCCCAGGCTTTGACTTGCAGCGGTCTTCTTGCCTCAGCCTCCCAAATGCTGGGAATACAGGCGTGAGCCACCATGGCTGCCTGTAAGATACTCAGGTCTGACTGGAAGCATAGCTCACTTTGCACATCATAGACCACATTGTGGAGGAGCTGAGAGACAAGGACCAGGAGACTGACCAGAGGGCAAGCTTGCATATTTCCTGTCCACTGTGCAACTTTCTGGTTTATCTACATGGAGAGAAGTGAAGTCCAGATGCCTCTAGTGGGAGTGCGGAAGGTAGAGTGTTTACTTGGTCAGCCATAAACACCAGGAGCTTCGGTGGCCCCTTGTGGTCAGCAGGGCCTTTGTGTTTCAAGGGCAGTGGGCAGCAGCTCTATAGGGAGCCATCCCCTAAACTGATCTATCTCCCACCACCTGGATGAAGCCTGTAGTTAGGAATCTGCTTTTGTTTTTTTGTTGAGACAGGGTCTTGCTATGTGGCTGGCCTTAAAGTCACTGTATCCCAGGCTGGTTTTGAACTCACGGCAGTCCACCTGGCTCAGCCTCCTGACTGCTGGGTTTATAGGTGTGTGCCACCACACCCAGCTGACACTTGGTTTTCTTAATGATTAACACTTGCGAGGTATAGCCCAGTGGAGGAAAATCCTCTTTGCCATGCTGGTCACTCCAGTGTTGAGGACCTCAGGCCAGAAGGGTGTGCTCACATAATGCGAATGGAGGGATAGGGATGTTTTCTGTTCTAAAGTGCGCGCCTGAGTATAATGTAGAAAGGTGACTTCCATATAAGGCCTCTGTTCCTCTGGCTGTTTGGTAAACAGTATTTTTTCTGCAGAACGGGAAGAATAGAGAGCGTTTAGCATCTGAACCCTGACACATACTGTGTGCCAGGTGTTCATCTTCCCAGCAGGCCTCCAGAGTAGGTGGTGCTGACCTGACTGGTGCAGACTGCGGAGCTGACACTGCGGGAGGTTAGGTAGCTTCTCCAGTGACATGTTTAGAAGTTGCAGGACCAGGATTTGGGCCAAGTTCTTGTGCCTCTCAAAAGACTGGGCTGGTACAGCTGAGTCATGCTGCGCCCAGGACTGCAGAAGTCAAGGACCTTGCAACTGAGCTCGCAACTGAGAGAGCTTGCAAAATCTTTCTCAGGGGCCACATGCAAAAGAAAATTTGGGGATGGGGAGTACAGCTCAGTGGTACTGTATCAGCTTAGCACATCTGAGCTTGAGCCCCCAGCACCAAAAAGAGAAAAGGAAGTTTGATCTTGGCACTATGTAATGACAGTGTCAAACATTTTTTCCTGTACTTAGACTTAGTAAATCCATTTCTAGGACTTTGCACGAAGCATAAGCATGGGGACAGGGCCCGTCAAGCAGAGGCCAATGAGGGGAAAGACCAGGAGCAGCCCCTGCACCTGTGGGACATGGGTCAGCACATCCCGGCAGGGCTCTGTGCTGAAGGGCGACCGGGCATTTGCGGTTCTGCTGCAGGAGACTTCTGGAGGGAGAGGGACAGTGTGCGTGTGCGTGTGTGTGTGCACAGCAGGACTCCGTTTAGCTAACAGATACCTCGAATCTGTATGCAGTCATGAAGACCTGGGCGGGTTCCTCCCCAGATGGTGAGTATTTGGGTGGATTACAAGAAATGCGTGATATTTTTCATCCTCCTTCCTGTAAAAAGCCATCTGTGGTTATTACCATATTTTTGTCTTTAAAAATCTTCTGTTTTTTAAGGAAGAGTGAACGTGATGTCTGACTGTGAGATTAGTACAGCCCTTGAGCACAGGCTTTGAGATGCTCGTGGGCACAGGGCTCTTCGCAGAACTGACTGACATTCAGCGTTGTTGCTGTCGCTGTGGTTTCAGGGGCTGCTGCGGGCACTGCCGAGCTGCTTCCTTCCCCCAGCAGCTCCTTGAATTGGACCATTGGCCTCCCCACCGACAATGGCCACGACAGCGACCAGGTCTTCGAGTTCAATGGCACCCAGGCGGTGAGGATCCCCGATGGTGTGGTTTCTATCAACCCAAAGGAGCCCTTCACTATTTCTGTGTGGATGAGGCACGGGCCTTTCGGCAGGAAAAAGGAGACGATTCTCTGCAGCTCGGATAAGACAGGTGGGCTGCGTTTCTGTAGGTGGCGGACTTTGGGGCCCTGGGGGCATTCCCGGGCACAGGTTCCTGGCCTTCCCCACAGCCTGTCAGGAAGCTGCTTGGTCCAGATGTTGTCTGGATTTGTGGCTAGATATGCTCTCTTCTCAAGACAGGGCCCAGGGTTGGTCAGCAGCTGTCAGGGGCCTGGCACCTAGTAGAACCCAAGCATATTTGTTCTAGATGCTGCATAGCCCAGCTGGAGGGTCCATTAGTGCAGACAAAATTGTATCTTCGAAACCCATTAAGGAAACAGCTCTCACTTCTCCCTCGGGTTCTGAGTTGGCGCTTACCTGTCAGAACTCTCTTTACAGATATGAACCGACATCATTACGCACTCTATGTCCATGGGTGCAGGCTGATCTTCCTCCTCCGTCAGGACCCTTCTGAGGAGAAGAAATACAGACCTGCAGAATTCCACTGGAAGCTGAATCAGGTGAGTACAGCACTCACCAGCTATGCTCTGGTGAGAGCGAAGTGGGTTCTGTGGCCCTGCCCATGTCCGGCCAGCTGTGCATGGCGGGTATTTATGACTTGTGGTTTCTGTGTCTGGGTAGCAGGATAGCAGACTAAACCCACTCGTCTCCTTTCCTCTGAAAGCCTAAAAGTTTTTTAATGTGTGTTATTTTAGACAATAAAAAAGTTAGGTATTTAATAGAAAAGTTAGGTATTTAAAGTTTAAAAACTGCTGTAATTAAAATAGCGAGCCTTTGCCTAAAAACTGAGATCGAGATCTTTGTGATGTTCATCCTTTAAGGCTGTGACTGGGGTCCTGCCAGGGAGCCTTGGGTGACTCAGCAGTGCGCTGATGAGGGCACCGCGGGATGTTCTGCATTTTCAGGGAACTGGCAATCTTGACATCTTTCAGATACCACACAAACCACTAGCTCGAGGGAGTGGCAGTTTTTACACTGGGTCACATAAAATTTCTTTTGATGACGTCATGTCTCTGCAAAGCTCACTTTCCGGCAGTTTCTGTGATAAAAAGCAAACATCCATGAAAAAACATGTGTTATCCCCTTTTTAAAAAAAAGACACGTGTTACAGGAAAATGAAGGGTGTCACAAGCTTGTGATCATGTCACCTCGCCTTCCTGAGTGCTGAGAGTACGGGAGTGTGGTGGTACACTTGGTCAATGCCTTCTCTTGTTTTAGGATTTGAGGCAATAAGGCAGTTTAGGCCTTATCTTGGTTTATTTGGCTATGAATTAGTAAGCAAGAATTGACCTTGTTAAACCAGCCGTGGTGGCACACACCTGTGATCCCAGCACTCAGGAGGGTCACCGTGAGGTCATGGCCAGCCGGGGCTGCATAAGCAAGTTTGGCATTACATAGTGAGACGTTTTCTTGACAAAACAGAGCAAAGCAAAACAAAATGACACCGTGAGATGTGCCTGTGTTTGTTAAAATTAGCATTGTCTAATGTAGTTACAAGATGGCTAAAAGTGGAAGAGCACAAAAGGGAAAAGAGCGTGTGATGGAGAGATGAGTGTCTGGTTGTTTTTTTTTTCTTTTAATCATCTCTTGCTAGTGTAATTTTTATGTAAATAATTTTTTCTCAGAGGCTTTTACCCTAATTTTCCTGAGAAGCTACAGGCAGTAATAGTGTGAGTTGGGTGTGGTGTCACACACCTGCAATTCTAGCATTTGGAAGCTCTATGGCAGAGGATTAAAAGTTTGAGACCAGCCTAGGTGACATAGTGCTTTTAAGACAGCCTTGGAGTATATGCCATCACCTGAATCAGAAACAAACATAAAAGAGAAATCTGGAAAAAATGTTTACAGCCTAGACACTTTAAATATGTTTCTGTTACAGTAGCCATAGTGTATGTTGCATAGTTTCTGCTGATTGCATATTTTAAAAAATTTTATGATGGAAATTTTTTCACATTTATACAGAGAGACTGGTGTGAAGAAAACCCTTGCAGGCCATGGGTGTAGCTCAGTGGCACAAGCACTTGCCAGGTCATGAGTTTGATTCCCGTACAAAAAGAAAAGAAAACTCTGACTCTTGTGTCCAGCTTCAGCGAGGACCAACTCCTGGACAATTTATTTCATCATTATCCCCATTCTTTTGTTTGTTTCATTTTTTGAGACTGGGTCTTGCTATGTGGTTCAGGCCAGCCTTGAACTCACTGTTGTAGCCCATGCTGGTTTTGAACTCATGGTGATCTCCCTGTCTCAGCTCCAGAGTGCCAGGATGTTAGGTGTACATCACCGTGCTTGGCATTATTCTCATTCTTTATCAATCATTTTTGTTGCCACCCTGCAAAAACTGACTTAGTTCTCAAGAAATCTGGGATAGCGCATTTATTCTCTGGAGACATGCGTCTGTCATTATGTGTCTCTAACAGAGAGCATAATCACCATAGTTTTTATGTATTTTAAAAAATGTGCAGGAATCAGTGTATTTGTCACTGATAAAGTGTATGCTTGGCATGCAGGAGGCCTAGGTTAAGTCTCCAGCAAAATCAAAAAAATAAAATGGGCTGGGGATGTAGCTCATTGGCACAGTGCCTGCCTGGCAAATGCAAAGTCCTGAGTTTGATTTCTGGTACAAAAAATAACAAGTTATTTTTTAAATTTTCTTTATTATTATCAGATGTCCAGTAAATGTTCAGATTTCAAATTGCATAAATATTTTTGTTTCTACAGTTTCTTGAACTAGAATAGTTGGTTGATTCATATCTGTGATGTCTGTTCTCAGCAGGAAAGTTAAATTTTGTTTGTTTGCTTGTCTCTTAGAGATAGGGTTTATGCTGCTCAGGCTGGCCTTGAGCTCACTTTGTAGCCCAGGCTGGTCTCAAACTCACAAGGATCCTCCTGCCTCAGCCACCCAGTGCTGGGATTACAGACATGCGCCACCACACCCGGCTAGGAAAGTTAAATGTACTGCACCTCTTGAGCTGTATGTTATTTTTATGTCTTGTTTATTGTTGGTGCTGGGATTGAACCGAGGTCTTGGTGCATGCCAAGCTGTACTTTACCACTGAGCCCTGGGATGTTTGTATTTAAATCATTGGCTGCAGAAAGAACAGCTGTGTCCTGTTGTAGTTCATATTCTGAGACTACGGGTGCTTTGGGTTTTGATCCACATCAGGAGCAGTCCCCTGGCAGCCCGACACAGCTGTTACCAATAGGAGGAGACTGGGCAGCTCCCTGTTAGGGGCCCTGTCCTGTGATGAGTGTCACCTGGCTTGGAATGCCCTGCAGACAATGGGGTGACATTGCTTCTTTTTGGAGAGACATGTTTGCAGAACACATTGTTATGAGATTTTATGAAAAGCTTTTTCTTTATAGGAAGACAAATAATTATTGGGGTGACTTTGTCTTGTGTTTTTCGCCGGAGGGGCAGGCTGACGTTCTGTGGTTCCTTTGCCTTGGGTAGGTCTGTGATGCAGAATGGCACCACTTTGTCCTCAACATGGAGCTCCCGAGTGCGACCCTGTATGTGGATGGCGTTTCCCATGAGCCCTTCTCGGTGACCGAGGACTACCCACTCCATCCGTCCAAGATAGACACCCAGCTCGTGGTTGGGGCTTGCTGGCAAGGTAACACTCTGTCCCTGGCTCGCGGGTGGCAGGAACCAGAGGCTCTCTGCTGTGTGATGGGACAGGCTCCTAGCAGTGTCTGTGCTCTTTACTCTGTCATTTGCTTCCCTTTCCTGTGCCATCCGCAGTGTAGCCCCATCTCTGGGTGCCCAGGAAGGTGTGTTCCAGTGCCCTTCCTGGGAGGGGGCAGCACAGAGGAGAGCATAACTGGGGGATCTGGTTTATAAATGAATTCGTGTGGACAAAGGGCAGCAGTCAGCAGTGAGACACCAAGATATAAAGGACTTATAAAGACCTGGACCCAAAGGGCTTTAGTGTTTGGCAAGCTGGTAGCAAGCTGGTGAGGGAACTGTGAGCATGCATCTGTCTGCAGAGGATTTGGTGGAAGTCTCCAGAAAGATCGGGGATGCGGTGGGGTCAGCATCCCCATACGACGGTCTCCCTCACGCATGCATACCAAACAGTGGCCATACTGTGCATAATGTCGCAGGTCCTCGGAGTTTTGTCTCGGGGCTGCAGGGGTGGCTCTGAGAGGACAAATCAAAGCCGCAGACCAGAACCGTGGACATGACCAGTGAGGGCAGTCCGCGCTGATAGGGCGAGTCCATGGCTGCTCTGTATGTGACACTTGGGACACAGGCACCCAAAAAGCCTGGCTGCAGCAGTCCACATGCCTCAGGAGTGGCCCTGGAGAAGAGTCTGCCTTCCGTGCTCTGCTCACCAGGGAGCAGGCTGCAGCAGTGGGGGTCCCTGTGGCTGTGTGGCAGGCAGGAAGGTGGCAGCGAGTTCTACTGGTGACAGGAGTCTTCGTTATCAAACACTGCTGTGGTTTGTAACCTATGTTTATAACTGAAGGAAAGGCTCGGTTTGGAATCGGTAAAAATTAGCACTAATTTTTCACATCCAAGTTCATGGACCCCTCTGTCTATCCTGGAGGTTGTAGAACCCTGCTGTGGCCCTTATGTTTGGCTTTGTCTTGGGTCATTTCAGGGCATCATTGTCGCCCGACATGCTTGCTAAACAAGACAGTACTTCTGCTCCCTGTGTAAACATGGCTTAGAGATGCATCACAGAGCTCAGTTCCCAAGACAGTTTCTCATTTTCAGTGAACTTGAATTTCATAATTTTCCTGCAAATTCTTTCATATGCAAAGAAGACAGACCGTATATTGGGATGAACTTCTTTAGTGGGTGCCCTGTTTAATTGTGGTCCCCATTATCCAAGAGAAAGTGGAACTGAAACTGAGGAATGAGCACTGAAGTGTTCAGGACACAGGAATTTCAACTCAAATTTGCTGCCTTGATTAAACAATAACTTCTGAATTTTACGCACACATACATTTTTTTAGAGGGGCAGATGAGGTCTTTCTTTGTAATTCAGGCTGGTCCCTGCCTCCCAAGTGCTGGGCTTTTGGCTGTGGTATCGTGCCCAGTCCTTGAAAATTTTGAAAATTGAAGTTAAAATTCAATTGCGACCTTACATTCTGGGACCTGCATTCCTGTGGTTAAACTAAGCTGCCGTGCCCCACCCTGCCTCCCTGGCCTCACCTTATTGTGCCTGCACTGTCTCGCCTGGTTTCCCAGCCCTTATGATTAGCTTGCAAGGAGGGGCTTCCTCCTCCCCTCCGTGGCTGGGCCACTGCAGGCCTCAGCATCTATGCACGCAGACACGTCCCTGTGCCGTGCCGAGCTGGAGATCCCTGTGGACCCCCCTTCCCCGCACAGCACAGGGCAGTGCCACCCGATGCAGTGTGCCGAGCCCTGATCACACGGCAGCGCCACTGACTGCCAGGGCTGCTCTGTGCGCGCACACTTAGCCTCTCACGCTCCTGCTCACAAAAGTGTCTTCAGATGGCTGCTTATCTCTGTCACTTGAAGTCCAGATGCAAACCTGTCTTTAGCTTCCTGAAAAATGCAGATCACATGCGACCCTGGAGCAGGCTCAGTGCCCTGTGGGCACTGTGTACCTGGGAGCCGGGCAGCATAGGTGCACTCCGTGCCCTTCTGCCCATGACTCTGGCCCAGCCAGGGTGTCAGTGTGCAATGTTCTGCCCTTATGCCCCGTTTGAATCTCACTTGCATCGATGAGGGAGGAGGGCATGGGAAGATGGAATAAAACAAAACTACACAGCAAGAGGGTGTTGGTCTCAGTTCTGGAAAAAGGAGCTCAAGCTTGCTTGGCATGGACTACAGACTTCGGAGAGCTAAGGAGGGGAGTTCTCTTTGGGGTTTGTGTTTGCTTGCTTCACAACTGAGTTTCACCGTCCAGTTTGAAGACCCTAACCTCTTGGTCCTTTTCTATTGTCTTTGTCTTGCTTTTCCACAGAGTATTCAGGAGTTGAAAGTGACAATGACACTGAGCCTGTGACTGTGGCCTCTGCAGGTTGCTGGATTTTTCTCCTACAGTTGACTGTTGTTTCATTTAACGATGAGACATTGATTCATTCCACATGTTGCATGACATGACGAGCTGCATCCGGCCCCCACACCCTCCAGCTGCTTTGCTGCATTGCGCCCCCATTGCCGCATGGGGTTCCCTATCTGTCTGTGCTGCCCCGCTGACGTGAAGGCAGGGACTCACCTGTACGCTACTCCTGGGGGGGTTTCGTTCCCCCGCCGACATCTCTCAGACCTGGCCCAGGGGCCACCTAGTGATGCTCCTGGGCTGAACTGCAGGGCAGGAAGTGACCCGTTGCTAGAGTTCCTGTCCTGGTCAATACTGAATTCTAATTTTTCCCTCCAGTACCAGGAATCAAACTCAGGACCTTGCACTTGCCAGGCCGTCACTGTGGTGTTGAGCTACACCATGGCCCCTACATTCTAAACACATTTCCAAGCGAGCTTGATAATTGGCAGTGGCTCGCCTTGGCAGGTGCCCTGGTGGAACGTGCCCCATTGTAGGAGCTGTCTGTTCCCTCATCAGCGAGGGCAGGCTCTCACTGGGGCCCCTCGCTGGCCTCTTGAGGGCTGGGTTCCAGGTTTTGTTTTCCCTTCCCTCAGCAATTCTGCCCTTCCTGGTTATTCTCAGAAGTAGGAAACATGAACAGTGGGTCTTGACCAAACAGCAGCTACCCCAGACGGGAGACTTCCATTGTCTCTGTCCCCTCTGCCTTCTCTGCCATGCTCTTGTGGCTTTGTACCCAGGCTAGTGTGTGCAGGGCGTGCCTGGCTGCCCACAGGTAGTGGGGAGCTAGCGTTGGTGGTCATGCTGTTGTGTAATGGGGACAGGACCCGGCACCAGGGTGTGGCCAGGTGTGTGGGGACGTCATGGGACCTCCTGGCCGTGGACATGGGACCCTCAGCTCCTCTCTTCTCCAGGTCATGTGCATGATCATCACCGATTTAATGTCTTCATGCGCCTCCATGTAGATTGCAAGGCTAACAGGGTCGGTCTGAACTAACCCGCATGCCCATCCATCCAGCTGCGCCACCAGTAACAGTGCGCTGAGAAACGGCTCCGGGATGAATGGGCTGCTGTACCCCTCACTTCCCCTTTCTCCCTCTCTCACAAAGGTGGTGACCTGCACATGACCCAGTTTTTCCGAGGGAACCTGGCAGGCCTGACAGTCCGCTCTGGGAAACTCACGGACAAGAAGGTGATCGACTGTCTGTACACCTGCAAAGAGGGGCTGGACCTGCAGGTCCCGGAGGACATCAGAGGTGTGCAGGTAATTAGAGTGTCTGCCTGCACCTGGCTTGAGCCCTGGACCGCTGATGGGAAGATTGGATATGAATGGATGGTGAATCTGTACCTCAGAGGTTACGTGTCATATCAGCTACCTAGCTTTCCTTAGCCAGGTGTGGTGGTGCACTCCTGTAATCCCAGCACTCGAGAGGCTGAGGCAGGTGGACCACAAGTTTGAGCCCAGACCGGGCAACTAGTGACTTAGCAAAACCTTGTCTCAAAAAAAAAAAAAAAAAAAAAAAAACCGGGCATGGCTGCACATGCCTGTAATCCCAGCACTCGGGAGGCCGAGGCAGGAGGATTCTCACAAGTTCAAGACCAGCCTGGGCTACAAAGTGAGCTCAAGGCCAGCCTGAACTGCATAGTGAGATCCTGTCTGAAAAGACAAAAAACAAAACACCATTGTTGCAAAGGATTTGATCTTTAGCACCCAGAAGAAGAGAAAGAAAAAACTTGCAACTCATCAATTCAGATCAAATCCAGACTCTCGCCAGGCACAGCAGTGCATGCCTGTATCCTAGCGCTTGGTAGGGTGAGGCAGGAGGGTTGCCATGAGTCTGAGTCCAAGGCTGGACTACATGGCAAGACCTTATCTCAAAAACAAACAACAAAATCCAGACTGTTCTGCACCAAAACCTCAGTGGCTTCAGCACCTCACAGCAAGAACCTTGTCCCTTCCCTCTTGCAGATCCAAGCAGGCCCCAGCCAGTCGGTGCTGACTCTGGAGGGTGACGACATCGGGGAGTTCGACAAGGCCATGCAGCACCTGTCCTACCTGAACTCCAGGCAGTTCCCCACGCCGGGCATCCGGAGGCTCAGAGTTACCAGCACAGTCAAGTGCGTTCTGGGTTTTCGCATCAGCTTCTTCCAACTCAGGAAAGCTGGGAAAGAAATGCGCGTGTTTGGGCTTGCAAGATGCCCTAGTCTCCCTCTGTGAGGGCAGGCAGAGGGGAGCACAGGCCTGCGTCGTGGGGATGAGCACTCATGCGGGGCCCACTGTAGTCTGTTCCCTCCAGGTGTGTGTACAACCCTGACACACCAGCCCAACATGGTGTTCATGCTCTCACCTCACTCCTGTTCCTTGCCAGGTGCTTTAACGAGGCTGCCACCTGCATTGAGGTCCCCGTGATCGAGGGCTACGTGATGGTTTTGCAGCCCGAAGAGCCCAAGATCAGCCTGAGTGGCATCCACCACTTTGCCCGCGCAGCCTCGGAGTTTGAGAGCCCTGAAGGGGTCTTCCTGTTCCCCGAGCTGCGGATCATCAGCACCATCACGCGGGAGGTGGAGCCCGAGGGGGATGGGGCCGAGGATCCCACAGGTAACAGCCACTCACAGAGCTGTCCCCTTAGCTCCACCGGACACCCCCGGCCACTGCCTGGGGTCCAGCCTCTTCCTGTGGGTTTGGGAGGCAGACGTTGTGTTGTGTACTCGAAATGCTCTGGAGCCTGGCCTGTTGGGCTGATGTCACCGTGGTCTCCGGACACCCGTGGTCTTCGGGTCCTTCCCCTTCTACTGGGTCAGCCACAGGAGGACGGTGTGCACACAGTCCTGGGCACTTACCATTCAGTGCCAGTTCTTGCAGCCAGGGCTTCCCTGCCTGGTCCTTAAAGGGCCTGGCAAGCTTGTACACAAGCCAGCCAGCCTTCGGGGGTGCCAGTCTCATCGGCCCCCATCCTCACAGTCTCCGTGGCTTCTGCAGTCCAAGAGTCCCTGGTGTCTGAGGAGGTGGTGCATGACCTGGACACCTGCGAGGTAACCGTGGAGGGAGAGGAGCTGAACTTGGAGCAGGAGAGCCTGGAGGTAGATGCCGTCCGGCTGCAGCAGAAGGGCATTGAAGTGAGCCACTCGGACCTGGGTGTGGTCCTCAGAGGTAAGAGAGGCTGGGGCTCCTGCCCTGCCCTCCTCCTGCTGCCCCCTGGGGATGTGGGCTCCGCCTTCATGCAGGGTGGGGCAGGGTGTGGGGGGCTTTGCTGGAGGGACTGCCCCATGTGCTGCCTGTGTGTTCCCCGGTTGGAAAGGCATAGTGGGGGACCCACTGGCTCAGCCACCCAGCGCCAGGCTTTGGCTGATTTCCTTTAACCCTGTAGGTGTGGACACCATGGCCAGCTATGAGGAGATTTTGCATCTACTGCGCTACCGGAACTGGCATGCCAGCTCCCTGCTTGACCGGAAGTTCAAGCTCATCTGCTCCGAGCTGAATGGTCGCTACCTGAGCAATGAGTTTAAGGTGGAGGTGAGTTCAGGGCTCCTACCAAGAAGGGCCAGCAGTAATCAAATACCTTGACTCGTTTTTTTGGTACTGGAGATTGAACCCAGGGCCTTTGCATTGAATGAGCTCCATCCCCAGCCTTTTTAAATTTTGAGACAAGGTTTCCCTAAGTTGCCCAGCTGGGCACAAATTTATGATCCTCCTGCCTCAGCCTCCTAGAGTGCTGCAATTACAGGTGGACACGTCCATGCCCAAGACTAAGGACCTTGACTTTTTACTTTTTTGGTATCAGGAGTTGAACTCAGGACCTTGGGCTTGCCAGGCAAGTGCTATGCCACTGAGCTGTATCCCCAGCCCAGGACCTTTACTTTTAACTCTGAAGTTTTCAAAGTCCAATCTTTGGTGCAGTTATGGTGCATTCAGGGTCATCCCAGGGCAGTGAGTGACTTCTGGCCTGGGCTCTGCTGCGGGCTAGAAGTGTGCAGACTGTAGGGACCAGATCCCCATGACATGGCCAAGCCAAAGCCTAGGGAGCCTAGGTGCAGGTGAGAATGTGGGTGAGTTTTCTCCTGCGAGAAGCCTGCAGCTTGCTGTCCCGAGAACACAGCCAGGGACCCAGAGGTCTGTGCCACTGTGCTGGGGTGCAGCCTGTGAGAGAAGGCGAGGTCCTCAGCCCAGATCCAGCTGACCAGGGGCCACACAGCCTGGGCTGGTGCCCTCACTCGGGCCATAGTGCCCAAGAGTAGCAGCTTGTCCTGCCCCGAGATCCCCATAGCCTACTGCAGCACTGTCGCCACGGGGGTCCCTGAGGCTGGCAGAAGGGACCCCCACGGGTCCTCTTCCTGTCCTCTGCACCCACTATGTGCTCGGGCACAGCCCCAGCCTCACAGCCCTGGCACAAATGCTTTCCCTGTGCTGAGGGATAACCACCTGGGAGGGAAGCAGGGTGGCATGGGCGCTGTCCCTTGGGCGGGTGGCAGCAGTGTCCCCAAGGTCCTGGGCAGACTCTCACACAGACTCACTGTGATCGCCAGAGCTGCAGTGCAGACCTGGGCGAGCCACTGTGTCTGCTGCTTGCGGCAGCTTCTGGCTGCTCTGGCCTGGCCTAGGACCACTGCAGTGGCCTGTGCAGGACACGCAGGATGCCAATCTCCAACCGCCCATCCTCTGTCTGCTCTCTGCCTGCCGCAGGTGAACGTGATCCACACGGCCAGCCCTGTGGAACACGCCAGCCACATGGCCGCGCAGCCACAGTTTGTACACCCTGAGCACCGCTCCTTCGTGGACCTGTCAGGTCACAACCTGGCCAATCCTCACCCATTTGCAGGTAGGCTAGGGTGGGAAGCTCTAGGGCAGGAAGGTGGTGCCTTGCGGCTGGCACATAGTGTTCCTGTCACTGTCAACCACGAGGTGACAGCTCATACAGCCACAGAGCAGGTGGGAGCGTCCCAGAGGTGCCCCACTGAGAAGTTTCCCCTCGCTCTTGGCAGCCGTCCCCAGCACTGCCACAGTGGTGATCGTGGTGTGTGTCAGCTTCCTGGTCTTCATGATCATCCTGGGGGTGCTCCGCATCCGGGCCGCGCACCAGCGAACCATGCGGGACCAGGACGCGGGGAAGGAGAATGAAATGGACTGGGATGACTCGGCCTTGACCATCACCGTGAACCCCATGGAGGTAGGAGGCCGGCGCAGGCCGTGGAGCCTGTCCACGTGCCTGCGTCCTGAGTCCAGGGTCCCACTCTCAGATGGGTAAACTGAGGCTCAGAGAGGCCCCCCCATGGAAGCCATGCCCCAGGGAGTATGGGATGCACGTTCACACTGGGGTTTGTGGCAGGAGTGGCTCCCCGGCCAGCAGGTCCCACCCCTGGGAGGGTGCCCTTGGGGGGTGTTGCCTGTGGTGTTAAGAGCTGGACTCATGCTGCCCTTCCTTGACAGACATACGAGGACCAGCACAGCAGCGAGGAAGAGGAGGAGGAGGAGGAAGAGGAGGAGGAGAGCGAAGATGGGGAGGAGGAGGAGGAGGACATCACCAGCGCCGAGTCCGAGAGCAGCGAGGAGGAGGAGGGTGGCCCGGGCGATGGGCAGAACGCGACCCGGCAGCAGCAGCTGGAGTGGGACGATTCCACGCTCAGCTACTGACCAGCGGCGCCCCCGCTCCCCAGACTGCTGCCCGGCCCCTTGATGTACAAAGTCCTTGGCCAGCAGGTCTGCAGACCCCTCCCCACCCGCCACTGCCGCCTGCGCTTGGTGTTAGGACCGTAGCTCTGCCCTCATCTGCCCTTGCCCTGCCGCTGCTTGGTGCCCAGGGCCACAAGGCCCCTGCTGCTTCTGCCCGCCAGGTGGGGGACCACATGTCTGCATCCCCTGCCGGCCACACCTCCAGAAAAGCTGCAGTGACTGGACTGTGACAAAGGGTAAAAACCGCTCACTTCCACCGGGTAATCAGTTTTTCTTTTTTTTTTTTTAAATAGTTTTTATTTTTTCCAAACTAGTGCATGTATAAAGTGGCAGAGTGGGGGTTAATATGTAGATGCTCAATGACTTTTTAATGTTTTGTAAATAAATTGGGATTCTTTGTCCTTGTGCCAGTGTAGTCAGGACTGGAATGTAAAGTGATGCTCAGCGCAGCAGGCTTGGGACCTGGCTGCTGCTCAGGGGACCTTCGGGGACCCTCCCTGGAGCCAGAGCCGCCTGGCCTCTGCCCAGGAGCTCTGGTCCTGCCCACACTCCTCCCTGCCCGCACGGAGGCCTGGACTCTGCACCACTGCAGCCTGGTCCTTCCCGCTTCCTGGAGCCATTTTCCTGGTGGTAGAGCACATGGGACCCACGGGAGCCTCAGCTGCTGTGTGGAACGTCCCCAGGCTGTCTGCGCCAACCGCCCTCCTCCCCGAGCCCCTGCCGAGCGTCCACCGCCATGCCGAGGGGTCCGAGCCACACCCGGAGCCCAGGGTCCTGCTGCTGCTCAGGGTGGAGGCCGGTGCGGAGCAGGAAATCGCGTGGGATCCTGGACCTTGCCCGCAGCCTTCCTCCCTGCCCCCCCCAAGCCGGGTGTGGCCTGCTACTGGTGTGGACCATGGCACGCCGTGCTGTGCCGCGCGGCTGCCCTCCCCGTCCTGTCCCTGCTGCTGCTGTGTGGACAGTGGGCAGCGTCCTGCAGAGGCCCTCTGCGCAGCGCCTGGTGACCCCTGGATGTGTATATTGGTGGGAGGTTGGGAAGTGTCCACATACAATAAAGCTCTGGTTCTAACTCTCGGAGTGGGGCTGTCTCCTGTGTTAACCCTGCACCCCTCGTTTCTGTGTGAGCCGAGAACATAAGAACATAGAAAGACCTTTATTTCCAGCTTCTTTAACTTCTCACATCAAGGTTACACCGATGCGCCCACCTCAGTGTGGCTCAGCTGGCCTTCCCAACGGACACACGAATTGACTTAAAAAAATAGAAAATATTTCTGCTTGCCAGGCACATGGGCCGCACACCCGAGCTGCACGTCGCCGAGGACATGCAGCACCTGCGCCGTGCCAGGAGCACCCAGACTTGTTTCAATAAATAACTCGACACAGCACCCACCGCAGCTTCCCCTCCCCGAGCAGGGAACCAGGGCGTGGTTGGCGCTCGAGGACCCGGCCAGGGCTCTGCATGGCACCAGTAGTCCCCAGCTCCTCCAGAGGCAGACAGCTGGCACCTGGCCACCTGAAGCCAGGCCCCAGGCTGTGGAGCCTCAGGAGGCTGCTGAGGGTGTCGCAGTGCGCACCCGGTCAGGATGCCTGCGGGGTGCTTCCTTTTTTGGTTTCTGGTTTGCAAGTGTTGGTGACAGCCAGGGCCTGGCATGTCCTACCAACTGCGTTTCGTCCCCAGCCACATGCGCTCCCAGGAGCACCGGTTCCTGGGCTGCAGCTGCAGTGGCCTTGGAAAGTCAGGAGAGGCCTGGGCCTGGGCTGCTCAGCCTCCCCTCAGGAGGCCTAAGCCTTTGCTGGGACCATCTCCAACTAAGCACTGTCTGGGAAGGGTGCTGCTTTCCCAGCAGTGACAGCTCTGGGTGGCAGCAGGTGCTGTCCCTCCATTCCAGATGGCCTGGGGCAGGGGACAGCTCGCACAGCATTGCACCAAGGATGCCACCTACCCCCTTCCCTGGGGTGGTGAAGGGGAAGAGCCCAGCCATTCTTGGTCTTCCCAGCACGGCCTGAGGACCAAGCTGTACAGTCCTTGGTGGGGACCGGGTGTGTCCTCCTGTACCGAGAGTAGTCACATCAGCAGTGACAAGTGTCCCTGAGTCTACAGCGTACCTGGCTTCCTTGAGAGCAGCCTGGGACTCAGTCAGTGGAGGAGAGGCAGGTGGGCGAGGGCACCCAGTGCGGGGAGGGGTGGTGAGCTGGGTCCTGTCTCGAGGTGGCAGGTGACAGCTAGGCACCGAGCCCTGGGCAGCAGGCAGGAGCCTGCGGGAGAAATGCCCCACCCTGGAGGCGTCTGCTGGGCTGCCTGCAGCGGGAAGACTAGAGGTGGCCATCGACAGCCGCCTCCCCTCGTGGGGTGCGTTTCCATGTATGGCTGTTTTGCTCCTTAATTGTCTCTGTCACAAATAAATAACCAGTGTAAACAAAAGGCGCTTGCATGGTTCCTCTTCGCGAGGTGTGGCCAGGCCTGGGGGCCTGGACCCCACGACCACACCACGCCTCCCAGGGCAGCCGCTACTGCCTGTTATCTTTGGACACGTTGTGTGCCAGCCAGTTCACTTTGGTCTTCCAGCTCTCCCTGAGCGCCTCGTTGAACTTCACCCGGAAGTGCTTCAGTGCCTCTTCTTCCGTCTTCCCCAGCGCCAGGGAGTCCTGGGACAGGGTCACATGGCAACGTCACCACTTGGGGCCCCTTCTGTCCCCCGCAGTGTGAGGGGAGTTAGCTGAGTCCCCGCAGCTCCCTCAGGAAAGTGTGTCACTCTGACCCCAAAGCCAGACAGATTCCCTGGCCCACTGCAGGTGCAAATGCCAAAGGGTCTTGGGCCTACAGCCCATCCCAGTGCTGGGGGGCCCTGCCTGACTTGGAAGACAGGGTGGGGGGCACAGTGGGGGGCACAGCTGCCCGGAACCGTTTCAGAGACAACACAGGAAGGACTGGCCGTGAGGACCTATGGGGACCCGTGGGATGACAAAGGGTTACCCAGCACCTGCACCAAGCAGATCTAGGCCTGGGGGCTCTGCTGCCCCAACCACTTCAGCCATTCCCCATGCTGGGGGTCTGGGTGACACGTGGACCAGGCCAGCGTGTGCCCTGAAGGTCCCGTCCGGCTGGGGCCTCCTGTGTGGCACCACGCACCTTGAGGTACTGGATATCTTTGGAGCAGCTAAGCTCGGGCAGGCCCGCCGCCCGCATCAGTGCAAAGAGGTGCAGGAAGAGGAGGCCGTGGCGTCGCAGGATGGTGTAGGCGCGCTCGCAGTAGCCCCGGAACCTGCAGAGAGGAGGCCGGGCAGGTGAGGCCCAGGGTCCTCCGGCCACTCCACATCAAACTGCACCATCCCATGCCCCGCTGTCCTGCCTCGCGCCACTGCCCAGAGGACTGGGAAACCTCTGTGCCCTCCCTGGCAGCCCCGGGCAGCCTTGCCTCTCAAACTTCTCGCTGTTATTCGTCTTCCCCTGTTGAATCACGTGCACGAAGTCATAGGTGAGGATGAACGGGACGCGCTCACGGTTGATTCCAAACTTGGTCTTGAAATTTCCCAGGAAGTGGCCAAAATCAATGTGGAACAGCTGAGGGGAGGGAAAGTCAGAGACTGAAAAGGGGTCGGGTCCCCGGAAACAGGGGATGTCGCAGGGCTCCAGGACACTTCGGCAAGCTGGAGGATGTCCACCCACACACACAGCACCGCCACTACCTGCCCGCTCTCTCGGACCATGATGTTGTCACTGTGCCGATCGCCGATGCCCAGCACGTAGGTGGCCACGCAGTAGCCAGCACAGGACAGGGTGAACTCTTCGATGGCTCGGTCCAGAGCATCCCTGGGGGTTGGGGGGTGACAGCCATCTCACTGTGCAGCAACTTTTCCCACAAGCCAGACTCTGTTGCCCTGGCCTGGACCATGAAGGAAGCTGAGGCCGAGGGTACCTTGCAGGTCCTGGGTCACCCAGCAGCACCCCGGCCTCACCCTGGGGAGAGGATGAGGCTGACCCACTAAATGAAGCACGGCCGTGAGGCGAGAGCTGCTGGGACAGCTGCTACCGAGGCCCCAGCAGGACACAAAGGCTCAGATGGCAGCAGATGCAGAGCCAGTGTCAACGAGACCAGCAGAGATGCACAGCCAAGCCAGTGACATCGGTGGTGGTTTCCAAAAGCCCTGAGCTTTGAGGGACACGAACAGATGGGCGGGGACCAAGACCTGCCCCATCCCACAAGGCATTCTCAGCTGATCTCACGGCCCGTCCCTGGCTGTCCCCGTAGCCTTGACCCTCACAGGCCAGCCCCCTTCATCACGCCACTGGAGAAGGAGCCCTACCCTGGGTTCTTGGACTTGAGCCAGTTGAGCAGGGCGTCCTTGTTGAAGGCGGCCGTGGCTGCCATGTTGCTCTTATTCAGCTGGATATTGGCGATGGTGTCCGAGTGCAGCACCACCTCGATGAGGCCCGTGCGGTCCCCGGTGGGGAGGCAGCCGTAGGGGGTCATCCTAGGGGAGGGGCGACGGGCTGGGAACGTGCGACGGTCAAGGGCTGTCCCTGGGACTGCTGGACACCCAGGGACTTGAGGCACCCGGGAAAGTGTGGGGAGGGAAGCAGGCCGAGCTGGGGGGAGCTCCCTGCTGCAGGATGCACCTGGGCCGAGCTCGGTGTGCTGGGAAGAAACAAACAAGGGCACAGGAAGGAGATGGCGCTGCTTTCCCAGACAGGGCAACCAGGGAACGTGGGGATGAGACGCTGCCCTGTGGCTCCCCACTCCCCTACTGCCTCTTCCCAGCTGCGAGGGCCACCACTCGGCACAGGCCCTGAGGCTGGCACCGGGCACGGGCAGCTGGTGGGGCACCCACCTCAGGTCCAGGCCCTCCTGCTTCCACAGCACATCCATGAGCTGGATCATCTGCAGGGTCAGCATGTCCTGGCGGAGGTCTGCAGCAGCCGGGAGGGAGCACACAGTTCCTGGCGGGTCCCGCCACACTGGGCTCCCAGGGGCCCTTCCCCAGAGCCTGCATGGGCCCAGCCTGGCTCACCGTCCCCGTTCTTGAAGATGATGCCGATGCTGCCGGCGCTGCCCGCCTCCTCGCTGCCATACATGATCCACAGTGGCTTCATCTTGGAGTCCATGAAGGTGCACTGCTCCACGCTGCGGCCAGAGAGCGGCGGTCAGCAGCGGCCAGGGCGCAGGACCAGGGGTGGGAGGGGCTGGGGCTCACCACACTTCCTCCAGCAGCGTGCTGGGGTCCAGCGGGGACTGCAGGTGGGACAGTGCCTCCAGGTAGGTCTCCTGTCGCATGCACAGGTGCATCAGTTCCTTGGTCTGGGGCTTGGTGGTCTTCTGGGAGCTCACCTTCACGAAGTCATTCAGCGCCTTCAGCTTGCTCAGTGCTTCTCCCTGGTGGGGAGAGGAGACGTAGCAGTGGGCAGGGCCTGGCTGGCCCTGGAGTGGGGGGCACCAGAGTCTCACCTGCTTCATCAGCACCTTCATGTGGTGGGTGCTGCCCCGGCAGTAGGCCTCCATAATGAGGCCGAAGCGCAGCGCCACCGACGGCACATGCATCTCGGAGCTGCAGGGAGGGACACGGGGCTGACCCTCGCCAGGCCGGGCAGCAGAGCCCATTTCCCAGCCCCAGTGAGGGAGGACTTGGGGTGGCCAGGACACTGGCTGGGCCTGCTGGGACCGTGAGGCCAGCAGGCCAGAGTACCCCATCCCTTAGGGCCAGGGTAGGCCCAGCTACCGGAGGTGCCAGAAGAGGAAGTGGCCAATCTTGCGGTTGGCCAGAGCGCGGTCCAACAAGAACTTGGTCAGCTCGCAATCGAGGTAGGACTCGTACTTGAGCACCTGGACCAGCTGCAGCAGGTACTGGAAGAGCTCGTCGTCCCTGCAGGAAGGGAAGCCGGCTGGGCCCGAGTGAGTGAGGCCCCGGGCAGGGGCGAGGCCGACTCACCGCCCCCAAGCCCACCTCCAGGCCCATGGGGACTCACGTCAGCTTCCGCAGGGACTTGATGGCGAAGGAGCCCACGTGACAGTCGGGGAAGCTGAAGTCCAGCAGCTCCAGGGCGCTCAGGACGGGCAGCTCAGGCCAGGAGCAGAGCAGACAGAGCATCTGAGGGTGCGTGGCGGTCAGGGGCAGCAGGCAGCACTGCCCATGTGCCCCTAGCTCTGCCCCTGGGGGCCCCTGCACCCACCTGGGCCACATCCTCGTGCTTGTGCCACTTGGTGACCAGCAGCAGGCGGGCCAGGGCCTCCGGGAAGTGCTCCTGGACCTCGTGCCGCATCTTCCACACCAGGTCCTTCTCGTGCTCGTAGAGCTCCCCCGAGCCCCGCCGCTCCAGGATCTCCCGCAGCTGCAGCTGCTGAGGGGCATGGGTGGCGTGAGGGCCTGGTTCCACCGGCCCCGAGCCCCACCTGGGCCCCGGCTCACCTCCTCCTCCGTGGCGTGCCTGCGCTGCTCTCCTTGCCGCCCCAGCTCCAGGATCTGCAAGGAGTTTCCCTGCGCTCAGCACCCCCGCTTGGCCAGCCCTGGCACCTTGGCACTGGGCACTGCAGAATGCTGGGCAGTGTCCTCCCACTCGCCGTGACAGCCAAGCGCATCACTGGACAGGACCCACTATCCCCATGCGGCCAGATGGCTCCTGGGAGCCACACCCCCAAGAGCCCCAGAAGCAGGGCCTGCACAGCCCCTCTGCTCCACCAACCTTCTCCAGGGCCGGGTAGTACACGGGGTTTGGGGCTACCTCCGGCAGGAATATGACCAGGGCGGCCGTGCTCTCGGTGTTGGGGTTGCCACGCACGGTCCCTGCAGGGTTCAGCAGCTCCCCTTTCTCATCTGGATGCAGGACATGCAGGGTTGTTTGAGAGAGGCTATGGGCTCGGGGCCCCATCCTGCCTCTGCCCCTCCCAGGCCGGGGCCCACCTGGGACCGAGGGCCACATGTACAGGCAGCGCTCCCCGGTCTTGAGCTGGTCCCGGTAGTCGAACAGCATGATGTTGGCCCAGGCGATGGGGCAGTCCTGTGGGCACAGCAGCGGGTCAGGGCTGGCCATGCGCTGGCCCCAGGGAGGAGTCAGGAGAGGTGGGCCCCGAGGGGGCCTCCAGCACCCCACCCACCGCCTTCTTGGACTTCTTCTTGGTGGAGCGCGCCTTCTTGGCCTTCTCCACCACGGCGTAGAGCGCAAAGCAGAGCCGGGCCATGCGGGGCAGGTCGCACACGCTGATGTCGAACTCCAGCCGCTGGTTCCACACAGGCTCCGAGCACACGCTGACCTCTGAGCTGGACACCGTCTTGCACAGCATCTCGTGGCCATGGAAGAGGCCGGCCTGCACCACCAGCTGGGCACAGGGTGCCAGGCACAGTGAGTGGAGCCCAGGGCACCCACCCCAGGCACCTCCTATGCACACCACTCCACATGGGCCAGAGTCCACTGCCCAGGTGCAGCAGGGTCCAGCAGAGGCGGGCAGGGGCCTGGGTTGACAGGTGGCCATGGGGCGGGGACAGCACTCAAGCTGTGTGTGAGAAACACGTCTCCAGGCTCCCCAATGTAGGACCTCAGACATCGCCCTTTCCCCTTTCTGGGCCTTAGTTTCCCTAGCAGGGCTGGGTAATTCCAAGGGCCCCACTGGCTCTAACACCCTGGGGCCCCCTTTGTCTTTATTTTTTCTTTTTGAACTCAGGACCTGATGCTTGCCAGATAGACACTTGTGCCGCTAAACTGAATCTCTAGCCCACTCCCTTCAATCTTAAGTGCCAGCCCTGTGTGGGCGAAGGGAAGGACTTCCCCTGTGGCCTGATCAACCCCTCAGCTCCTGCCTGCCCCTCCCGAAACCCCCTTCTCTTTTTCCTCCCCAATTCCCACCAGTGGACACAACCCTGCTCAGCTTGCAAAATTACTCCTACAAAAAGGGACCCGGGCCACGTATGGTGGCGCATGCCTATCATCCCAGCACTACTGCTACTTAGCAAGACCCCATTCCAACACACACACAAAAAGTGCTGTAACCCCAGCACTCAGGAGGCTGAGGCGAGCGGATTGCTCTGAGTTCCAGGCCACACAGTGAGACTGTCTCAAAAAAACAAACCAAAACAAACCAAAAAGTGTGGGGGGGATGCTGCTCAGGGCTAGAACCCTCAGTTCAATTCCCAGTACCCCCACAATAAAGTAAGGGACCCAGGCAAGAGATCTAGGCTATGTCCAGGTGTCGCATCCCACAGTAAGGCCTACTACGCCTGACTGGTGGTTCTGGGGACCAGGGATGAACACACTCAGAAGAGCAACAGAGAAGTACAAGCTCATCCAGAGAAGCACTGTTCATCCTCAAAAGCTGAGGGGACCGAGCCCCGGAGACCAGCAACCCTGGGTGCATGGGCCCGCGGGGACCTCTCCCCAGACCTGCCTCCTTGGCCCTGGCTAAGCCCGACCCCAACCCCCGCCAAAGTCAAATACCCAGAAGCAGCCCAGCCCAATTTCCACGAATCGGCCTCCCGGGCGGCCTCTCCCTCCCCTCTTCCTGTTTTGCAGTGCTCACAGCCGAGGTGGCAAGGATGCCGGGTAATGTGGTCAGGTGGCTTTCGTGTGACACCCTCCCACTCTCCTTCCTCCGCAGCCCTCCAGGCCACAGCCACCTTGTTTGTGCAAAAAACACGGCTCTTTCCCGGCCAACCCGGCCCAAGCCCTACCTTCATGCGCTCGTCCGCATTGACCTTGCTGCCCTGGATGAGGTCCACGCAGAACGGCTGCCCCAGTGACCACAGGGACGTGGAGGAGGGCTGGGGAGGGACATGGGAGGCACAGCTCGCACCCCTGGACGCGGCCGAGGCCACTCAGGCGGATTGTGGGGGTCGCAGGGTAGGGGTAAGGCGCAGACACTTGTCCCGACACCAGCCTTTACCAGGAGATTGGCACCCTGACACCTCACAGCAGAGGTGCAGAGCTTGGGAGCTCCCCCACATCAATGACAGTCACCTCAGCTTCCGCAGCTCCAGTGAAGCCATGATTTGCAAGGGCTCCAGACCCAGGGTCAGTCCGGCAGGCTCCAGGGTGGAGAGGCAAGGTAGCATGGGGAAGGGACAGGAAGCTTCCCGGTCACTCACCTTCTTGGTGGGGATGGGGGGCGGTTTGGGGCGTGGCTTCTGGACCTGGGGGGCCGGGTCACCCTGCTCGTCCCGCATGGCCAGGATGGAAGAGGAGTGAACCATGGTGAGGTGGGGGGTCAGGCCACTGTGCAGGCAGCTGCAGATGTACTGGGACGGTGGGGTGCAGGGTGAGCTGCCTGTGAGCAGCCCCCCTACTCCCAGTACCAGGCCACCAGGACCCCCGAGGCCTGGCCCCGTGTGCCCCGCGCGCCTCACCTGGAACTGGCAGAGTGAGTAGCTGCCATACAGGTACTCGTGCCTGCCGTTCACCTGCAGGGCGTAGTCCTCCGGCTGCTCCACCACCTGCTGCCGGAAGACAGTGGCCTTCTTGCGCAGGGCGCAGGCCATCAGCGCCAACGGCATGTCCCTGCTGGACACCTGGAAGGTGAAGCTCTCCTGCGGAGCGGGGGAGGGTCAGCCCCCTGCGTCGGGGCAGGGAGGCTTCCAGCAGCGGGGCGGGGTCTCTAGTGCTGTGACTGGGGGACCCCATGAGGACAGGGTCTGCCTAGGATGGTCGTGGTGAAGGCACCCAGAAAGCAGCGTTCAACAGACGGACGGACCAGTGGACAGTACCATTTGGGCATCTGCTAGAGGGACATTTGGCCAAGCCCCGCCTGGGTATGGACACTGGCTCACAGCATGTCAGGTAGCAGGAAAGCAGGTGGACTTCAGGGCCCTGGGGACCCCCAAGGAGCTGCACAGTGGAAGCCCCTCACGAGCCCTGGATGCAGCAGCTCGGCCAGGGTCCCTAGAAAGCCGGCACCATGGGCTCACCTCGCTGCCCTCAAACTTGACGTTGACCAGCAGGGCACGGCTGGGGACCAGCAGGGTGCCGGGCCCCGCGGCCCTGGCCGAGGGCTCGAGCTGCAGCGGGAAGCTGTACTGCAGCCAGGCCTCCCAGCCCAGCTGCTGGCGCCGCACGGCTGCCTCCTCGCAGAACTGGCGCATCTTGGTGCGGAAGTCGTTCACCTCAGGGTCATGCAGGGAGTCGAACTCGTGGAGGCCTGGGGTGGGAGGTGGCAGGGTCAGCACAGGCGCAGGGCTGGCCCTGGGCCCGGCCGCCCGCACGGCTACCTTTGCCGATGAGGAGGCTGATCTGGGAGTTGATGAGCTTCTTGACACGGTCACCCTCCCGGGCCACCACGCGCAGCACGGGCAGGAAGGGCTGGACGTCACACAGCCGCCGCTGCTCGTCCTCCAGCTCCTGCTGCTCGGCCGTCCGGTTGACACAGGTGAACACGTAGGCCTCGGGGTCGCTGAGCATGTGGAAGAGCGGTTCATACTGCGCCTGGTGCCACAGCACCTGTGGGGACAGTGTGCTCAGCCTCTCCAGCCCAGGGTCCCATCCCGGCACTGTTCAGGCACATGGTCCCACCGTCTGCCCATCTCCTGGTCGCATGGACCTCTGCAGGCCACCCTGGGCATCACCTTGACGTTTAAATGTTGGAAACTAAGTCAGAAAAGTTTAGCATGCCAGTTGGCTGTAGTGGCATATGCCTGTAATCCCAGCACTTGGGAGGCTGAGGCAGGAGGATTGCTGTGAGGCTGGAGACCAGCCTGGGCTATATAGTAAGACTCTGTCTCAGAGGGAAGGAAGGAAGGAAGAAAGGGAGGGAGGGAGGGAGGAAGGGAGGAAGGGAGGAAGGAAGGAAGGAAGGAAGGAAGGAAGGAAGGAAGGAAGAAAGAAAGAAAGAAAGAAAGAAAGAAAGAAAGAAAGAAAGAAAGAAGAAAAGAAAAAAAGAAAAGAAAGGAAGAAGTTGAACATGCCAATGAGGCACAGAAAAAGTCTGCATGGGCAAGGCCACGGGCATAGACTCCAGGCGATGTTCCCAGGCTGCAGAAGTTAGGGGACAGTTTTGGCTTCAGAGCAAGGTGCTCCCCTGGGTGGGGTCACCGGGAAAAGGAGAAAGGAGGGAGGAGCCCGGTGCTGCCATGGGTTATGGTCTGGCCACATGACGGCCCAGGAGCTGGATACGGAGGAGGAAGACCTGAATGTTCAGGTGGCAGACAGACCACAGACACCTCCCGAAAGAACCACCGGGAGAAGCGCTCATTATTCTAGAGCAGGATTTGGCAAACTGCGGTTTTTGTTGTTGTTCTGTTCTGTCTTGTTTTTGAGACACTAGGGATTGAACTCAGGGCTTCTGCACTGAGCAATGATTCTGGCCTATTTTCTACACCTAGGCTGGGCCTGAACGAACTTCAGTCCTGTCTCAGCCTTCCAGAGTACTGGATCGCAGGTGGGCCCCACCATGCCTGGCTGCAAAACACAGTTTAGGGCCCCGGCTGGTCCACTGCCCAGTCCCGGCACACACCACAGCCTTTGTCTGCGTACCATCTGGGCTGCCCTCACCGCGGCCTCGGCTGGCATGAGCGGGCCCAGTGCTGAGTCACTACTCGGGCAGTGTTGAGCTGTTTACTATCACCTGGTCCATCATGTGAGCAAACATATGAAGAAACCACAACCGAGCTGAGGTATGAGATGAGACGCAGGGACGGTGTGAAGTTTGTCTGAGACAGGGTCTCACTGTGTATTCGTGGCTGGCTTTGAACTCACCACATAGCCCAGGCTGGGCATGAATTTGTGGCAATCCTCCTGCCTCAGCTTCCTGAGTGCTGGATCAACAGGCTTGCACCCCCACACCTGGCTAGAAACATTACTGCTGTTGCTTTTGGTACTAGGAGGCTTGCACCCCGGCCTGTGCACTGAGCTGCTCCCAGGCCCCTTTTAAATTTTGAGGTAGGCTCTTATTAAATCAGGCAGCCGGGACTCAAACTTTCAATCTTCCTGCCTCAGCCTCCAGAGTGCTGGAATAACAGGAATATACCACCGTGCCTGGCTAAGAAACTTAATTTTTAAAGAAATCTCTCAGGAAGGGGGACCAAAACCCCTTCAAGGATGGTGTACTGGTTTGACCCCTTCTTGTTCTGCTCCCCATGACAGTTTTACAGCTGTGACTAAGGCCACATCCTGTAGCAACCCGAGGCAGGCCCACTATGTACGTGCCACAGCCCCCCCACCTTTTTTGGTAGGGGGCATCTTTTTGAGACAGGCAGTCCAGGCTGGCCTTGAGCTCACTTTGCAGTCCAGGCTGGCCTTGAACTTGCAATGATCCACCTGCCTCTGCCTCCTGAGTGCTGGGATGACAGGCATTTACCACCATGCCTGGCCACAGGCCTTTTGAACATAACAACCACTCCCAAATACTGCCCACAGGTCCCATGCTTCGACTCAGTAATCTATCCTGCAAATCACACCATAAGACCTGAAACCTTTTTCCAGAATAACAGTCACAAAAACAGAGACATTTCTGAACACAAAGGCCTGTGAGTCGCCTAAGTGGCTGTGCATGGGGTGTAGTTTACAATGCAAGCCCCAGCTGGGCAAATGAGCATCTGCGGGGGTGTGGCCCTGCTGGTCAGTTGCTGGTGATCTAGTAATCTAGTAATCTGGCAACCCAGCACCAGGAAACCTCCGCTGCTAAAGGGGGAAGCCGGATTCCCCATGATAAGTGGATGTGACTGCAAGTTTCCAATCATTCTTGAAAAATGCTCCAGCTTTTAAAATGTCATCGGAGGACCCTGAGTCTGAGAAACGATTGGTCTGTCCTTCCGTCTGTCTGTCTTTCTGCTCCTGCCCAGGTTTGGGGTGGGCGCTGTACCTGCTTGATGGTGCTGAGGTTGGCGTTGCGGGACACAGGGAAGTTGAGGTAGACGCCTGTGGGCAGCAGGAAGTCCACCAGCACGCTCTGGTTCTCCTCCTCCGCCCAGCACTCCATGGGGCAATCGACGCCAGGGGGCATGGTGCTGCTCACCACGTGGCAGCGGAGGCCAGCTGTCCTGTGGGCGGTGAGGGGGCAGCGTGAGGGTCCTGCAGGATGGGGGGGGTCCTGCCCACCCCACCCCCTCCAGGCCACTCTCAGGCCACCTCTCCTCAGGGAAGGATGCTGCCCACTGCCTGCTGCCTGAGCCACTGGGCAAACACAGCCCCATGGGCCAGGCTCCAGGAGGTCAGGGCTGAGTCATTCCTTGGGGGACCCAGCACACTGGGCACAGAAGGCAGAGGACGCATGGCTGGACAGACACTTCAGGGCCTCAGAGAGACCAAAGCCTGCGGGCTCTGAAACACTGCTACCACCACCATCACCGTCTTCATCATTGTCATCTTCGGTACTAGGGAGTTAACCCAGGACCCCCACACTGGGCAACATGCCATCCTTATTTGTTTACTTTTTAAAATTTGAGACAGGGTGTCATTAAACTGCTCAACTGCCTAGGTTGGGCTTGAACCTGCCATCCTCCTGCCTCAGCCTCCCCCGAGGTGGGCACCACCTCACCTGGTTTATCCTCTGAAACTTTCTCTCCAGAAACCAAAAGGCTTCAAAACGGCTCTGGCCATTTGGGAACTGGCTGAAATGTCTGTCACATGTAAGTCCTATGTCAGCACCCCCTCCTCAGTAAATAACAAAACATCACAGACACGACTGAAGGTCCCTGTGTACCCCATGGGGTCCAGGGTGCCTCTCCCTCCTCCAACAGCACCCTCCCCACCTGGGTCGCTGCCACCTGGGAAACCCTTGCCTAGTTTCCAGGCTCATTCTATACTTTCAGCGCACAAACATGTGTCCACGGGAATCCCTGCGGTTCTGGGCAGGTTTAACACTAACTTCCCAGCAGCTGCTCCAGCCCCTCAAAGCACCTGCGTTGGGGGGACGGGGGAGCACAGCGCCCCATCCTAACTCTAAGCCCGTATTTCACTGGGTCGAGAAAGCACCCCGCCTTTACCCCCACACTCGGTGGTGAACCTGAAGCATTGTTTCTACTTTGCCCGGTGTTCCAGGGACTCTACAGTGTATACTCCTGTGCTCATGTCTCTGTGGCAAAACCAGGGCAAGGTGAGCCCTGTTCAAGCGCAGTTCTTAAATGTCAAGGTTACCAGCGGGAAAAGACACAGGTGAAGTGAAGTTTCATTGTACATTTTTATTTAACCCAAAATATCTCCAAAGATGACCATATCAACACATCATCAATACAGAAAAATTACCTTTTTCCTCCACAAAGAAACAGGGTCTCACAATGTAGTGCAGTCTGGCCTCAAACTCTATGTAACCCAGGCTGGCCTGGAACTCACAGTGATCCTCCTGCCTCAGCCTCCTGAGTGCTGGAATTACAGGTGTGTGCCACCACGCCTGCCTTGGAAATGGTGAGGTTATTTTAATGGATGCTTCTCTGATGATCCCACAAAACATTTACTTTTTCGCAGAGTGCCTACTTATAACCTGGACTGATTTCCAAGCAGGTTGCTGTTTTCATGTTTACAAAATCACTTTGCCTAGCCCAGATGTCACCCCTGTGTGGGAAAAAGGAGCTGGGAACATCTCCTCTTTGAGTCATCTTTTTGCTTTGTTCGGTGTCTTCTTGAGGAGCAGAAGTTTTTAACCTTGGCGTCTAGTTTATCAACCTCTTCCCTTTATGTTTTGTGAATTTTATTGTTTAAAAAGCGCTCGTGGGCTGGAGGTGGAGGCCGACCGTATCAAGACTCGCAAGGCCCGGTCCAGTCCCTAGCACTGCAAAAAACCCAAAAAACAAAACCTGTGTCCTGCCCTGCCATGAGGTCCTGCAGGACACTGTCACAAGGACACCTCCACCTCGGGGGGGCTGTTCCCTGCTGCTGGTGCTGGCTGCACCATACCCTGTCCTTGGAGGTCACAGACGTGGGACCACACGTCGCCTGTCTTCCCAGGCCACTGCTGCAGGTGGTCACTTCCTGATTGTGAAACCACAACTTCCAGGGTTCCTCTTTCTGAGCATGGCCAGGGCAAAGCCTTCCTCTCTGATTCAAAACCTGGGCTTCAGTCAGAAACCCCAGAGAATCCACGCACGATGCTGAGTGTTAACTGCTGAGCTTGGGGCATTATATAGTCACTCGATCAGCCAGACTGGAGCTCCTAGGGACTCTGACCAGGGCCTGGTTCTGAGAAATTCACCCCGACTCTGTGCCCTGCAGCACCCCAGAAATGAAGTCTTCTGCTGGATTCACCCCGCTGGGGTGCAGAGAAACACTTCCTTAGAAAAACCTCATCCCCACAGAGGTTCTGGCAGAAGACATCGTCATCCAACACCAGAGACGGTCACTTACAGGACAGTGCAGCAGGACACAGCGGTCCCTTCCAGATCTCTGTGCACGGCACCCCTAACTTCCCCCAGAGTAAAGCCAGACCTGTGACCCCCCCCAACGGTGACACCAGGGAATCCTGGGACAGATCCAGCCCATGGAAGCCAAGCGGCGCAACCACTTTGGAAAACTGTTTGGTGCCATCTACTGAGGGGGACACAGCTGTGCCCTGGGACCCATGAGTCCTTGCCAGATTTGCACCCTCCAAGGACGCAGGCTTGGAGGGGCCAGAGGACGTGTGCATGAGGGTCCACGTGGCCCTGCCTAAGATCCGTGGATGTGCGTGCGCAGAGGTGGAAAGGTATGCTGCGGGTGTCACCGCGCAGTGTTACCGTGTCGTGTGGCAACAGCAGTGGAAAATCTACCCCAGCAGGGTCCAAGAAATAGCCGTGTGATGGTACAGCCACATGAGTGGGCCTCTGTCAAGCGGGCATGTCACATGTCACATGTGTTCACACAAACCAGCAGCCCAGGGGCTGGGCACACACAAGTCCCCTCTGCTTGGGACGGACAGCAAGAGGGGAAGGGAAGCTGGGTGTGGTTTGTGCAAGTGACGAACGTCGTCCTCACTGAGGGAACCCAGGCCACGTACGCTGCTCCTTCAGAGGCCGCTCTGCGATGTGGCCATGAGGCCCGCAGAGCGGGATGAGACGGGTCCCTGGGAGCCGTCACTGCACACCTGTGGAACTCCTGCACTCTGCAGTCCAACATCCGTCCAACATTAGATTTCAGAGCTGAACGTTCCAACCAACTCACCCAAGAGAAGGTGCCTCCATCACAGAAACTTCTAGAAGGCGGTCACGCACACAGTGCAAGTCCCAAGCATTAGCCCAGGCAAGGAGGGTACAAGCCAGCAGCCACCTCGGTAAGGACATCCTGCAAAGCTGCTGGCAGGGGCACTGCGAAGAACAGAGCAAAGTCTGCCATGGGCCTCATGACCAGGCCTCGTTTTCAGCCTCAAACAGTTCTTTTACACTGGCCAAGGGGGCACAGGCCTGGAATCCAATCCAGCACTCTGGGAGGCTGAGGCAAGAGGATCTCGAACTCAAGCCCAGCCTAGGCAACTTAGTGACAGCAAGACCCTGTCTCAAAATAAAACAAATAACCAAAGGGCTGGGGATGTAGCTCAGCGTGGAGGCCTGGGTTCCACTCTCCTGTACTGTTAAAAAAAAAAATGACAGCTGTGTAATCCAGCTTTGCTTCCCGGCCAGCTCCACGGAGGCTGAGTCCACAGCCGCCTTCCCTCGGGGCCACTTCCTGGCAGAGCGCTCACCCACAAAGTCTTCTAAAACCCACCACCCTGTGCTGGGTCACCAAAGCCCAAAGTCTTGAAAGCCCTGGTGGCGGCAGACCAGGTGACAGACCTCGGGGTGACAGGCAGGTGACGGGGAACAGAAGAGTCAGAGGCCTCCATACTGAGCTGTATCCCCAGCCCTTTTTGTATTTTTATTTTGAGTCGGGTCAAAGATGCTCATTGCCTACTGTTTGATCAAGTGATAAAAATAATAAGGAAATGGCAGAGTAGACTGTTAGTCACTTTCTCCTTGCTGAGACGCGATACCAACACCTGCACATGAGGGTGGCCCCAGGGCAAGGCAGGGTGGTAGAGAGAGGGGACATCTCACGGCACCTAGGAAACAGTGAGCCCACAGCCCTGGGACCAGCTCTTCCCACCAGACCCCACTCCTGATAGCAAGTTGGCTCTCTGTCCCCGTAATCCAGATTCTTCCCCGGCCCCTAAAAGACTTCTGCTCACCCCTTTAAGCAAATGCCTTCAGCCCCTCACTAAGAGCCGCCCAAGCCCATCAGTTCCGGCCCTGCTGAAAAGCCAAGTCCAGAGTGTCCTCGGAGACTTGAAGCAAACTCCAACTTGAGCCCTTGTAAGAGTAGAAGAGAATCAAACACTAGTGACGTACAATGGAGCAGGGTGAACCTGCCCAGTGCAAAAGAGAGGGGCAGGGCAACAGAAAACAACGTGGCCCTGAACGGGCTTGAACTTGGTCCTGCCTCAGCTTCCCGGAGTGCTGGGACTGCAGGTGCGCACTGCCATGCCCCGCCACGGCCTAAACTTGATTTTCAACTCTGAACTGCTTGTCTTAAAAAAAAAAATGAACTTGTGCTGTCTTGTACATATGATGTGCACAATCCTCTCCTCATTTTCTGAACATAAGACAACTTATAAGTGATAACTCTGTTCAATTCATCTTCAGTATTTACGTGGTGACTACATGAATATTTTCAAAACGAAGCCATGTGCAGTACAATGATTTTATTTCGTTTGTTCTACTTTGTGCTTCTCCTGTAGTTTACAGTCACCTAATTTTTAACTTTGTTTTTCTATGTACAAATCATTAACCCTACCTAGACTCTTTAATGGAACTACAGAACTCCTCACAACACAGAAAACAGGTCAGATATTCCATAAACTGCATCATTTCCTTAGATGGTTTTCTTGGGGTTCTTGGCCCATAGCTTTGCTGGAGATAAAGTATGATCCATATGTGGATGCATTCGGTATTTTAATTCTCTAGCACCACAAAAACAAACAAGAAATGCAAAGGAAATAAAACAAGGAGGTGATCATCAACTCCGAGAAACACAAAAGTCTAACATGCAAAAGAAACAGACCTGCCATCCTGCAGGAGCACCACAGAGAGAACCACATTGCTCTGTCCCCTGTCCAACCAGGACAGGGGATGTCTCATCCACAGAGCCCGGTCACAGGTCCTGGCTCTGGGCAGCTCCGAAGTGGGCCCTTTTCACTTCCCTTGGGGTTGGCATTAGCCATAGTTTGAGCATGGTCTGTCCCCACCAATGTGACAGAGTCTTGGTCTGCCCATGGGGACACTGAGGGGCAGGGCCTCCTGGGAGCCCCTAGGCTCCTGGGTGTGGAGCCCTGGAATGGGAGTCCTGCAAGTGTGAGCAGTTATAAAAGCCCAGAGCCCCGCTTTGCTCCGGCTTCCAATTTTGTGACACGCTGTCTCCCTTTCACCCCCAAAGCATGAGCTAACGTAACCTCTTTTCTTCCTGAGTAGCCGACCTCAGGCATTTAGTTCTAATAATGAAAAACACACACAAAGCTGTTGCCATAGTTCCCACCTGATCCCAAGTCTCCAGGTAAGATCGGCGCTGAGGCATGGGAAGCCGTTGGACAGCTGGGCAGGGACAAATGTCCTCCAGCAGCTACTGAACAGGGGCAGCAGGGGAGGCGACGCTGTGGAAAAGTCATGTCTCAGTCTCTCTAATGTGCTATTTTTCTTAAATGACCGATGACAGAAATCTGAGGTGAGAATGGACTGTGGAAATTTGGAAGCACAGATCCACTGTCTTGTAGCTTCTGCGCTGCTTTTGAGCGGGCCAACCCCACCGTGTTCCCTGAGCTTCTGCATGTGGACCTTCCATGTTCCCCAAGCTGGTTTCAAACTCCTGAGCTCAAGAGATTTTCCTGCCTCAGCTTCCAGAGTAGCTGCACCACCCTGCTAGGACGATATCTGGAGTTCTAGGAATTCATGGTGAGCCCTGAAGTGTGGTCCTCTGCTAACTGTGCTGGGTCTTACTCAAAAATGCTTCTTTTAACACAGAAGTGTCTTAGGTTCTAGAAGGTTCTCCTATATAATTTCTCTCCTTCATTTCATTTTTTTCTTTCTTTTTCCTGGAGCTCCCATACTGACCTAAGTCTCCAGCACCTCCTCTCCTTTTCTTGAGACTGGGTCTTGCTAAATTACCTAGGTAGAGCTCAACTTGTGATCCTCCTGCCTCAGCCTCCCTAGTGCTGGGATTACAGGTGTGCACACCTGGCTACTACTTTTTTCTAAAAAGTTTGCATATTTTTTAACTCTATACTTCCATTTGAGTGGGGTTTTGCAACAGAACAGAGACAGAGATATGCATTCAGTCAGGGAAGAAGTCTATAGTAATCTTTAGCAGTAAATGAAAAGCAAGTTTCTTTTCACAGTGCTGGGGAAGGCTTCACACACGCTAGACTAGTCCAGCGCCACTGAGCTAAATCCCAGCCCCTGAAACAGGTTTGCAAAACCATATACCTCAAAAACCGTCTGCAGCCATACTAAAGCAAGAAAACAATGGTTCCCTCTTTAGGGGACGGAGGAGTTTGATAGAAGAGGGGTGCTTGCAGTATTTCTCTACAGTCTGCAAATTTTCAGCAGTCAATATTCCAGGCACGGTAGGCCATGTCTGTGACCGCAAGTTCAAGACCAACCTGGGCACCCTGGGGAAACCTTGTGTTCCATGTCTGAACTGCAAACAACGATAATAATAATAAATTATTATCAAAAGGCATCCTGGAACAAGGACCAAGAAAGTCTGAACAGGTGTATGGAGGAAACTGCTATCTCCAACCCAGGTCTACGGGACCCGCGGCTTACACCTCTATTGAGCACAGCCGAGAGTTCCGGAGACCTCGTCAGGCTTGGTAGCAGGAGGACAGGGCACCCAGCGAAGCAGGTTCTGTGTCTGCCTGTCCTTCTGCCATAGTGGCTCTGTTTCTATCTGATTTATAGATTAAATTTTTACATATTTACTTATTTGGAAGGATACTGGGCATTGAACCTAGGGCCTTCCCACTAAGCTACATTCTGGTCCATTTTCAATTTTTTATTCTGAGACAGGGTCTCACTAAGTCACTCAGGTTGTTCTCAAAGCTGTGATCCTCCTGCCTCAGCCTCCCAGATTATGTGCCACCATTCCCAGTCACACTTTAATTTTTAGATGAGATCAGTGACCAAGAAGGAAAAAATGTTTCACTTTTTCTCTCCCTGATGAAGCCCGAACTCCTGGGATAAAGAGATGACCGCATACTTTTGACCACAAGTCCAGCTTCTAGCCTTGCTGTGCCCCACCTTTGGGACAAGTCATGCTCCCGAGGCTGCAGCTCACAGATGCACCCCTCGCCCAGAGCCCCCCTTCTCCCCCGGCAGCACAGCCTCCTCTCGGGAGCCTGGCTGAGGTCTGGTTCACTTCCTCTCACTTGCTCCTAGCATGAATTTGGGGCCCTCTTTGCTGTCCTCCTTGGGGTGTGACAGTCCTATGACGATCTCCCTGGCTAGAGAGTGGGTTTTGTTCAAAGTCTTGTTCTGTTTTGGTTTTTGAGACATGATTTTCCTCTGTAGTTAAGGCTGGTTTTGAATTCACTAGGCTGGCCTGGAACTCACAGCGATGCTCCTGACTCAGCCTCCCAAATGCTGGGATTATAGGTGTGCACCACCATGCCCGGCCTGGCTTCAAATTCTTAACGTAGCTGCAAAACGGTATTCTCCCCGCTACTCTGCTCCTGTCCCCAACCTACCTCTCCGGGATGGGCCTAGAAAGACCTCCAGCAAAAGCCCCCCGGCCCAGCAGGTCACAGGCGCGGGGACATCACCGAGAGTCATCCCACATGCCTGCTCCTCAGCCCCTTAGACGTCTGGAAAGAAAGCGTGAAAAGCGGGTTAGAACTGGAGGCTCTGAGACCTGGCGCACAACCTCGGACTGGACTGAGCTCAAAAGCAGCGGCCTCAGCCTGGTTTTCCTTCTGGCAAACCAATCCCACTCCGCTCCATCGGCCCTTCTCCCCACCTGCCTTGATGCCACCACAGCTCCCTTGTGTGGCACCGAAGCAAATCACAGGGGCATTTCCTGGATGACTCACAGCACTTTTCAGAGCTCTTTCTGGGTTTTGTTCGGTTCTTGAAAGCAAAGTGACTGACTGATCTGAGCCAGGCCTGGGTTCAAATTCTACACCATAGCTGCAAAAAGTAGGTGCCCGAACCTGGGACCGCGGTCCCCGTGGGGATCTAGCTTCAAAGCCCAGGGCTAAAGGCACATTTGGCCCTACTGGGTTGAGGATGAAAAGGAAGGTGGGAGGGGAGGGGCTTCTGTCACCACCGCTGTGGGAGAATCTGATCCCAAAGAGGGAAAAAGGCTCAGAGCGCTGCTCTGCGGCTCAGCCAGGCGAATTCCAGAAGCAGGAGTCACCCACCCTCCAGCCCGGGCCGCCCGCCCTGCGAGAACTTTAGCCTGGAGCCCACGGGCCGGTGAGCAGATCCACAGGGCCGGCTCCTCCGGGAGCCCGGGGAGAGCCCGGGAACCCACTGGGAAAGGCAGGTGGGATGGGGACGCGTTCCCCAGGGGCCACCGGGGTGCCCGCTGCTGACCGTCCCCCAGGAGGGCGGCCGTGTCCACCGTGCCTCCCGCGGCCCCGGGAGGATAGCCAGGGCTTCCCCAGAAGCTGCCAGCGGAGGGCCGGCCGGGCCCAGGGCCCAGGAGGACTCAGCTTCCATCCTCCAGCGGCACAGCCTGGAGACGCGGCCCGCAGCCGAAGACAAAGCGGGAGGCCAGGGAGACCGCCGGGCACCGGGGCTGGTCCTCAGGTCCAGGGCAGGAAACCGGGCGGCGGGGCAGGATCCAGGGGAGGTGCCGGAGGGGGCGCGTGCAGGGGGAGCCCGCCAGGCCCGCCGCCCCGGCTCGGCCTCCCCCGGCCCCTCCGGGCTCAAGGGCAAAGCGCCGGAGGTCACCGCCGTGGGGGACACAGCGACAGGGCGCGCGATGCTCCGGTCCGGAACCGGGACGCGGGGGGGGGGCAGCGGCACCGAACCGCTGGGTCCCGGGAGTAAACAGCGCGTCCGGACCGGGCCCCGCTCGCCGCGGCACGGGCGGTGCAGCGACCCCGGATCGCGCCCCGGATCGCGCCCCGGGCGGCACAAAAGACGCAGCATCGCAGCCCGCCGGGGAGCAGGGCGCGACCCCCCTGCCTCGGCCTCGGCCTCGGCCTCGCCCGCGGGGTCCTGACTCCCGCTCCGCCGGCCCGGGCGACCCCACCCTGCGCCTCGGAGCCCAGGACGGGCGGGACGGGCTGGGCGGGGCGGCGGGTCGGGGCGCGGGGGGCGCAGACTCCTGCACAGGTGGGCTCCGTACCGGGTGTTGATGCCGGGGCGGGGTTCGGGCTCTGGAGACGGTGGTCCAGGGGGCACGGCGGGCGGGTCCGGGGGTGTCCGGAGGGCGCCAGCCACCCGGGGGTGGCGCGGGGCGCGCAGGGCCGGAGGGCGCGGGGCGCCGGCGAGCAGACATCGGCGAGGGGCGCGGCCGGGGCGGGGCCAGAGAGCTGGGGTGGGCGTGGCGTGTTTGGTGGGCGTGGCCGGAGCATGGGCGGTGCCGTGTGGGCGGTGCCGGCCACGGGCGCGGACGCTCTTAGCCCCGCCGGGCGCCAGGGCTGCGCCGAGCGCGCACACAGCTCTGGTTGAACCGCGCTCCGCACCGCGCGCGCTCGCTGGCCTTGGCCCCCACGCGGCGGAATAACCAGAGAACCGAAGGTGCAGTCTGCAAGGCGAGCCGGGGCCGGGCGTCTGCCAGGCCGCCATCCGCGCCCGCATCCCTGGGCAGCCCCAGGAGGCGCGCTGCACCAGAACCGAGTCACAAGGACACCAGAGGCGCTGGCTTTGTGCTCGAACCCAGGGCATCCGGCAGCTCCCCAGCCCGGGGCCTATCCGCTGGAGCTCCCCCAGGTCGATGTGCAGATAAGTGGTTTCCCTACACTTTTCGTGCCCCCCGGGTCCTTCCCTGGCCCCCGCGGTGCAGGCAGGCGCGGCTCCCCTTGGCGGGGTTGTGAATGAACCCCAAGATCGGAGGTCGAGGGCTTCACCCTCACCGTCCACACGGCACCCAGACCCGATCCACACAGCCTCTTGGCGGGGAAACGAGCACGCGCGGCTTTGGTTTGCAGCCAGCCCGTGGACTTCCTTTTGCTCCCAGGCGTCCGTCTCCTTAGAAGGTTCTTTCCCGTCCACCGCTCCGGACTGTGGCCTTGCACAGTGGGTGTGAGGGCCAGGATTCTCTCACGCGTGTCCCGCGGGTGGAGACAGTTTGAGGGTCTTCTAATCGCTCTAGGTGAGGCCCCCAGAGAGCGGCCCATGCACCCCGAGGGACGCCAGAAGCGCGGAGTCCGAGGTGGGGTCCGCAGGCCAGGCGCTGCCCACGGGCCTCGGCAGCCTCTGTGTCCCTAACACCCAGGCCAGGGATGACCCGGTGTCATCTCTAGATGCCACACACAGACCCCCCAATGGAGACCCTGCACACAGGCACGGCTTCGTAAACAGACTGGCTGTAAGACACGCGCCCCACACACTGCCACACACGCAGCAGGCCCGGCTTGGTGACGCCAGAGAAGCCACTGGGTGAGGACCTGCTCAGCTGCCGGGGCGGGGGTGGGGGTGGATGTCGGGACCAGGCCCAGCTCCGCCCCACACCCTCCACCTCTGGCCTGGGCCTGGGGATGGCAGGTGACTCAGCCAGTGTGTGGAACGCGGGTCCCCCCTGCAGGCTACCGGAGGCGGGTTTGGTTTCCAGGGAGGACTAAATCGCTGAAAAGGAGCCAGACCCTGGGCTGGCAGACAGAGGCGAGAAGCTCCTGACAGCCACATAGGTGCCTGCCCGGCTAGACAGCATCCAACCAGGACAATGTCACCGTGCCAGTGCCAGGCCACCACCAAAATCAAGACAAGCTCCTGAATTCCTCTCCCAGACCTGCGGAGGACCCAAAGCTGGGAGGGAGAGACCCCTTTTCTGTCCAGCACCGGTCTTAGCAGAAGTCAAACAATGGAAACCACTGACCTGGTTGGAGGTGCAGGTTGGAGGTGTCAGCCACTGGTTTCTTCAGAGCCCAGAAAAGAATCCCAGATTCTTTGAAATGGCAAGAACCACAAAAGGTCACATCCTTGTATCTGAAAGATGTGCTGGGAGCATGTTGACAAACTCTGGAAAGACAGAGACCACAGTGAGTTGTTTGGAGGGAATTAGTGAGACAGCGAGGTGCATGGAAGTCTCTAGAACAGTGTGTGTGGAGTATGTGTGGGCCTACGTGGGAGGCAGACACCAAGAGATCCAGCTTGCCCGAGGTCACACAACTAGTTAGGGCAGAGAAAGAAGAAAAATCAGTCTTCCGAGGGCTAGTCACAGCTCTGGTTCCTCTAGTTGTTTCTGAAACTAGGTGAGAATATAAATAGAGAGTAGATAAGTGAGTTTCACTACAGTTGAAAATCAGATTAAATAAAGAATTTAGGTTTCTGCCCCTTGGCTTGCTATGGCCAAAAGGAGGAGGTCTTTGGACGTCCTCAAGAGTAAGACAGGAAACCAGGCACGTTCCTGCCGCCACCTCTCATCCTTGTTTTGAAACTCAGGGGCCCTCGAATCAGGGAGCTGTTTATCCTTGTCTCTCTGCTGACACTTCCCGGTCACCTCACCATGTTGGAGTCTAGGCCCCCTTCTGCTGCCCACTCACAGCCCAGATACCAGCCCTGCTGACTTCTGCTTTCCTCTTCCTACTCACATGGGCCACCGTGTTCCTAGGTGTGTTCAGATCAGACCCTGAAGGCTAAAGTCAGGGAGAAACTAGAGGCAACTAAATGCTCCTGGTTAAAGGGGCCAGTTTCCTGTTAAACCAACTGATTTAACAAGCAGTTGATTGTTAAATCAATTGGTTGCTAAATGATAGCGAGAAGACAGGAGACATATTAAGTATACACATTGCAATATTCTGAACAAAGAAAGGAAACTACAATTTTGATGAATTTTAGAGTTTTTTTTTTTTTGAGACAGGTTGTTATGGCTTATGTCTAAATGTCCCCCCAAAGTCTCACGGGGTCATTGGTGGTGCTTTTTCAGAGGTGGCTGGATCTAGAGTGTATGATGCTGGGATTCAAGGTGTGTGACTACTAAACCAGTTACCTGATCGGTTTGGCGCTGCCCTAACCTGCAGCCTACATAGACATTAAAGGGCAGATAGATGCTTTGCTACCCTCTGCTCACCATGAACTGTTTCTCCTCCACCTGTCTGCCATCCACCCTGCCTCAGAGCCAGTCAATCAAGGACTGAAACCTCTACAAGCCGTGAGCTAAATGAAGCTTTCCTCCTTTAATTTTGGGTGTCAGATATTTTGTCTCAGCCACGAGAAAAATGACTTAAGACATGGGGGTCTCTCTTAGGAGTGCAGGCTGATCTTGAATTCACTGCAGAGCCCAGGTTGGCCTCCAGCTCCTGGTGATACTTTTGCCTCAGCCTCCTGAGTGCTGGGATTCTAGGCATGTGTCATCACACCCTGAAATGACTTTGCTTTTATTTGTATAACTTCCACACGCAGTATTGCAATGTATAACAGAACATGAAGCCACTACTGTACTGCACAGTAAATCAACAATTACAGTACCATGCAAACGGGGTGTGTCATACAAAAAAAGACACCAAGGCTCTGTAAGCAAGATGTATAGAGCTATACCCCAAAAAATATAATCATTAAACAGCTGAGCTGTTAAATGAGAAATGTTTGTATATGAGGAACGGGGGAGAGTTTTGCACAATCAGCTGCTCAAAGGGAAAAGGAGGCCTCCATGGTTTTTTGTGTAATCTGTCTTTGTTCCCTTAATTTTGTTTTGTTCTGTTTGGGGGTTTGGGGTTTTTTTTTGGTGGGGGCCTTTTGTTTTTTGACATGAGGTTACCTTATGTCACCCAAACTGGCCTCAAATTTCTGAGCTCAAGCAACTCCCCGCCTCCACCTCCTGGGTAGCCGGGCCTGGCAGCTCAGGCCAGTGTGCCCGCTGTTCCCTTGGTGTTTTTATTCTCAAAGCACAGGATGAAGGCACCTAATTACAGAGCTGACCTGCTGTCATCTCTACACATTTTCACTGATTTCTGAGTTGTCAGTCTCCACTTAATTCAGAAAAATGGCTCAACTGTAGTTAAAAAGCAAAGTTAATTAAAATGTTAATCATTTTTGGCGAGTCCAAGCTCAGACCAAAGTTTAAACTTTGGGGCGGCTCCCAGAGTTCGGCACCTGGGACAGGGCTGGGGTTGGGAGAGCAGAGAGTGAATGACACTTGGGTTTGAGCTGCTCACTCATTCACGCCCCAACCAGGAAGCTTGTGTGGTTACAGAGCCCAGCCCGGCCTTAGATCCGGATGTGGGACATTCCTGAGGTCTCCAGAGCTGTCCCTGTGGGTAGTAAAGGACACTGTAATGACCTTGGCTGGCGGAGGTAAGGATCAATGTTGGGGCCTAAGAGTCCCTCCACGGGGAACCCCCAGGTGGGCCGTGCCTGCCCCCGTTTCTGTGAGTCTGGATCTTCCAAGTCCAGCATGAGGTCCTTTAACTTGTGCGGTCAGGGTTTCACTGCTGCGCACAAATACACAAGACAAACAGAGTAAAGGAGGAAAGACTGGATTATGGCTTCTGAGGTTGCAGTCCATGGACAGCTGGACCCGTGGCTATGGGCTTGTCAGGGATGTCAGAGGACAGCCGCTCACTCCTGCCCCCCTGGAAGTAGAGAAAGAGGGGAAGAGCCAGAGAAGAAAAGACAGGAAGTGGGCTTCGGTTGCCAGGACTGAAAAACTGGGGAGAAACGGGGGTTCTGTGAGTGATGAAAATGCTCTGCAGTTGGCCCTGGTGTTTCACACCGGAAGGAACTGTGCGGTGTGTGATCCCCATCAGTAAAGCTCGCTATTATGGACAATGGGGGGAAAGGACCAGAGTGGACAGCAATGTCGGGTGGCTGCTGCGTGCTGGGCAGGGACCCTGTATTGCTGGGGTATCAGGGAGGGATGAGGGCAGCTCACTGATGGCCGGGGAGGGAGGGGGCCTGCGCAAGCAAGCGGGCCGTGCAGTGCGCATGCGCAGTACTCCTCACCCAAGGGGTTTGCTGGCTAATGCCACAGTCCCCTCCCCCCATCTCTAGCCGCCAGGGGCAGGCGCGTGGGGCCCAGACTTGGTGCCTGACTTCCACTCAGCGCTCACAGACGCACCTTTCCATGTACCCAGGGAGGGAGCCCCGAACCAAGGAGCCCCAAACCAGCCCCTTCTCAATGCGGAGTTGATTTACAGTACAGTGTCATCAAACAACACAGGAAGCTGGTCCTTGCTGACCAAGCTTCTAGGGGGCTGGATCAGAGACAGGATTTGCAGATCGGAAAGTCAACCTGCACACCACCCAAGAGGTAGTCAAGACAGAAAACAGAAAGAGCTGCAGACAGACCTTGTACAGTCTTTCCTGTCTTTTTCTAGTTTGGTTTTTTCGAGATAGGTCTGGCCTTGGGATCACTATGTAGTCTAGGCTGGGTTTAGAATCACCGAGATCCTCCTGCCTCAGCCTCCTGAGTGCTGGAATGTAGGTGTATGCCACCACACCTGGCTCTGTAAAACAGACTGCACAATTCTCGGGCAAGTGCACCGGGGCTGTGGCGGGGTGGAACATGCGGTCCCTCTCTGACTGGCATCACGGTCACAGCCTCCTGGCGCAGAGAATCCAGAGGTCAGATCCACTCAGCCTTTCCATGGACCCTGGAGTCTGGACTTTCGAGGTGCTTGACAGCCCCCCTTAAATTACGTGCAAAATGTGCCTGCAGGAGCCTTTTTCTGGAGGAAGCCTCCATGATTCTCAGCACATTTGCAAAAGGATTTCACAAGGGTCCAGACCCAGCGAGTAGTCTAGGGTAGGTGGATGATGGGTTTTTTCTTCCTTCGGCAAATACCTTCATTTTACAGCTTTAAAAAAACTGACCCATAAAAGTTGCACATGTCTAGCAAGTACGAGGTCATGAGTTTGATCCCCGGCACCAAAAATAAAGCTGCATGCGTTTGGGGGGGCGAGGGGAGACGTGGGGTTTCCCTACATCATGCTCGAGCTCCTCGCTCATCATCTCCATGAGGCAACATTTCAGGTCCTTCCTTCTAGAGTGTCCCGAACCCACGGCCGGCTTGGGTGTGGTGCAGGGCTCCACCTCCAGGGAACCTCCCCGTCCTCTACAGGACCCTACTGCGCAACACCACGCCACCGTTCAGCTCTGCTGATCTTATTTCTGTCTTTGTTGAGAGGCGTCTTATTACACTGCCCGGCTGGCCTCAAATTCTGAGTCCTCCTGTCTCAGCCTCCCAAGTAGCTTAATGTGTTTTCAACTGCAGATTCCAGGTTTCCTCTTCCCTCTTGTTGTCAGTCTACACACACACACACACACACACACACACACGTATGCACGCACGCATGCACGCACCCACATGCGCACGCTAGAGCTGGGCCATGAGTCTCCCTCCCGAGGACCTCGGCTTCCTGCAGTACCGCCATGTGTTTAGTATCAGCCCGGCAGGTGCCCGCTGTGCCCCTCTGACCCCCACCACTCCAGCCACCCCCTTCACCCAGCTTCTGGGGCCACCTCCTACTCCCCTGAGACCCTGGGTTTACAGTCAGCCTTGTCTACACTGCCCCAGAGTGGGGCGGGTGTGACACCAGCAAGCATGTCTTTCACTCTCTAGGTCTCTGTCTCCCTCAGCAGGGGCCCTGTGCCTTCCACCCCAGAGCACGATTCTGGGCCATTTGTCCTCCCAGCCATTTCTCTCTCCTGACCCCCTTCCACATTAACTAGGCTGGTCCTCAAATTCCTAGCAGACACCCCCATTCCTGGGCCTGGTGCCCATTTCCTCAGGACTCATCCCCACAGCCCCCTAGACAGGCCTTCAGTTAGGAATGAGGGAAGCAGCCAGGTGTGGTGGCGCACGCTTGTCATCCATTACTCAGTGCTCGGGAGGCTGAGGCAGAGGATTGCTGCAAGTTCAAGGCCAGCCTAAACTACACAGTGAGAGCCTGTCTGTAAATAAATAAATAAGAAAAGAATGGTGGAAAGCAAAAACAACAGCAAAAAGAAACCCACTGTAGAGGGGCAGGGAGGCAGGACCCCAACCCAGGCGGACTCCAGGGCCCTGCCCTTGACTGTGGACACAAGCTCCCTCCCTGGACAATGAGGAGGGACCAGACAGTGTCACCTGCTAGCTCAAGGGTCCTGAGGTCCCCCAGCCAAGCGCTCCCACACATGGGCTCAGCCTGCTGCTGCTCAGGGCCACTGGGCTGCTTGCTGGGCGTCAGGACGTCAGGTCCCCTTGGGTCCCTGCACACCAGTGAGGGTCATGTGCTGCTCCAGCCCAAAGCCACCTGCTCACCAGTGTCATCACACAGTGCGGCCTTTGCATGGTGGCAGAACACAGGGGTGGCAAGAAAAGTGCCAAAGTGAAGCTGGATGGTTTTGTGTTTGTTTAGTTTTTTTGTTTGTTTATTTTTGATTTTCAATGGGGCCTCGCTGTGTAATCCAGGCTGGTCCTGAACTTGTTTCTTCCTGCCTCAGCCTCCCCAGTGCTAGGGTTACAGGTGTGCACCATCACGCCCTGCTATGAAACTGAATGTTTTAGAAACCCAATGAAGACGAGTCACTAAATCAAGTTTTCTGTGGCGTTAGGCTGGGCAAAACTGTAAAGGGCCAGCAGAGCTATAAACCGTGGGGAGGCCACACACTGCAGGGGAGCCAGGCCAGGAACTTCCCGCCTACTCGAAAGAAAGCCCAGCCTCTCCTGTTAAGATCAGTGAACCAACACATACAGATGTGCTTTAAGCTAAAATAAAATGTTTAGATTGAAGTTATAGCCATTTAATAATTCTCTACCTAAACCAAAGTTTTAATCCCTCAGTCAACAAGTTATCTGGTTGAAAGGACTTTTTTAAAAAAGCTTTTAGCTAAGCATGGTCGTGCAGGCCTACAATCCCAACACTCTGAGAGGCTGAGGCAGGAGGGTCACAGGTTTAAGTCTAGCCTTGGAAAATTTCAAAACTTAGCGAGACTCTATTTCAGCACCACACACACAGGCACGCACCCGCACACAGGCACGCACAAAGTTTCGATAGAACTATTTATTTCTCGTCGGAATCCATCTAATCATTTGCCACACTATTTCTCCAAGCTAAGGTTGGAGTCACCGCACTAGGAGTAGCGGAAGTCATGGAAAAAAACATAAACATCTTCCCAGAGCATCTACCAGACTCAAAAGTTAGGGGAAAATATTCTTTATAGTAAAATAAACATGCATGCATGGTGGAATAGACTGTGAAATGAAGTTAGTATTAAAAATAGAAGCCTGCAGCTTCAGAGCAAGGTCACGGCTGGGTTGGGAGTTGAGGACCAGGATCACACATCCCTCTCCTCGGGCCAGAGCAGGCTGGGGACATCAGGGAGGGAAACTCAAGTCCACCGGGCAGGCCGAAACAGAAAACAGAATTACTATGGATGGTGAGGTCCGCACAAGTCATTCACAGGAGGATCAAAACCCTTCCCATGGGCTAGCCTTTGCATCTGGAAGGTCCCCAACGGGCCATGTGTTAAAAGCTTGGTCTTCAGCTGGGTGTTATTGGAGGGTGGTGGCTCCTTTAAGAGGCGGGGCTTAGCGGGCGGTCTTAAGTGTCTGGGGGTGTGGCCTGGCAGGAGAAAGTGGAAATCTTCCCGCCACCCCAACTGGAGCTGCTCCCGCCCTGTGCCTCCCTGCAGAGGGCCGCACAGCCTGCCACCCCCAAAACCCTGGGTCAAAAGCTTTTCCTCTTTCCAAGCTGATTATCTGAGGTATTTTGTAAGAGCAGTGGGAAGCTGGTCAACAGAACCACTCCACGGGCGGAGGTCTGTCATTTGGACTGCATCCCCTCCCACCCTGAGGGCTGCAAAGATCCACGCTGCTTTGCAATGGCCCAAACGCGGCTCTGGAAGTGGCCGGGACCTGCTACAGAGTTTTCACTATTTCTGCTCCAGCGAGGAGATACCGTTAGCCCAGCCTGTGGTTTAAGCAAATCGCCAAGGTCACATGTGTTCAGGGTCTAAAACCTCTTCCCGAGGGGCATGGCCCCTGTGAGCCCGGCACTCGGGAGGCTGAGGCAGGAGGATCGCTGCAAGTTCGAGGCCCTCCTGGGCTACATAGTGAGTTCATGGCCAGCCTGGAGTCTGCGGAGATTCTGCCGCCCCAAAACAGAACAGAAATGAAAGCTCTTCCATTTGACACTAACACTGCACGGCTTTTCCACCCACTTTCTCCAAATACAGCAGCCCTGGACAGGAAGACACCCCCGCTTCCCGCTTTCGGCATCACATGTGAAGACGGAGCCCATTTCACCACCGGTCTCCAAATGACCGGGCGCACTGTGTTATTCAAATACCCGCCACACAGCAGCAGCAGCACCAGAGGGACAAGGGCCAGGCCTGGGGATCACAGGACGGAGGCGCGGCCTCGCACTCTGACCTCACCACCTGAGAAACATCTTGATGGAATTTTTTGAGCCAGACAGGGAAGGGGAAACGCTGGGGCTTTTGGTGACTTTTCCCCTAGAGGAAACTTCTCACGACGCGGTGTATTAGAGGTGAAGACCCTGGGGTTAACCACTCTCTTCTAGGCCCAGGAAAAGCCATGCGCAGAGTGTGCCCAATACTGGTCCTCGACGGCCACTGGGGGTCACCTGAGATGGAAGCGATGTCACTTCGTTCTGCGAGGCCTCCCGAGTGGGCACCGTGGGCCCAATCCAAGCTGAAGGGAAAGCATCCGCAGGCTGCCTCAGTTTCCCTCCCACGCACCGCACAACAGTCCCTCAGAGGAATCCCTGCCCTGAAACACCGTGTGGCAGGCCCTGCCCATGCCCCAAGTGGCTGCAGGACCACAGGGGCCCTGGGGGCCCCCGAGAAATGGCTTTATGTGCTTCTGGGGTTCCCCAGGGCCAGCACAGCCACTCCACATCTGCTGGGGGAGTGGGGGAATAAAGACTCGCTAACTTCCATTAAAACACCGGCAATGAGGGGTCAGGGATTTGGCTCAGGGGCATAAGCGCCTGCCTGGCAAGCGCAAGGGCATGAGTTGGATCCCCGGTACCAAAAACAAAAACCACAAGCAACAAGCACTGCTGGTGTTTACGGAGTATTGTCCGTGTATACGGCGATGTTCACTATCCATCCCCTCACCTGATCTGTAAGACAGACCCAGCAACAGGTCCCGTCACTGCACTTTACACACAGGAAATGAAGGACCAGAGAGGTCAAGTTGTTTAAGAGAAGGTCACCCAGCTGGGAAGCTGAATCAGTGTCTGAATCAGAACCCAAGAGTTTTTAATGACTACAGTACAGCAAACCTCTCATCATCCACGTAGTTAACAACCAGGAAAAAACCTGGTGGCGTGGCACACGCCTGTGATCCCAGCACCTGGGAGGCTGAGGCAGGAGGATCGCCACAAATTCAAGGACCACCCGGGTTCCATAGTGAGTACACGGCCCACATGACCTGCATAGTGTGACTCTGTCTCAAAACCAAACAACAACAAAAGATCTAACCTCTGTGATAAAAGATACATTTACATTTGTGCATTATCTTTGAGGACTATTAGCAAAGTGTTTCCTTTGACATTTTTTAGTGCCCACAAAAGTTCGGGGTGGGGGGGACCGTACTCGGTCGCCCTCTCTGCACAGCCATGGGTGCCAGGAGCCCCGGGCGTAACGTACTCAGTGACTTCGACTCAGCGACTGTGGGTGTGAGGCTGGAAGGGACCTCAGTGTCCTGCAGTGGGACTCACTTCAGGAAACATCATCGACCTTGCCTTGGGACGCGAAGAAGGGTGGACAGGGCGGGAGGCCAGCAGCCAGCAAGTGCTGTTTAATGGAAAAGCTGAGCCACAAACAGCCGTGCTTGGCTCCGCCCTACACATCCAGAGTAGTAGGATTGTGTGATCCAGCGACACGACCGGGTCCTGTCACAGAGAAGCGGGAGCTGGGCCATTGGGGCCACATCCTTCAAATAGCCAGAGGGGCCGGGCAGCGACACGGTGGTCAGTGCGTGCTTGGCATGTGCCAGGCCCTGCGGAAGCGATGTGAGTGTCCACCCACAGATGGACAAGCAAAACCAGGTACCGGAGATAGCAGACTCAGCCCTGAAGAGGAAACTCCGATGTACCCTGCAGCGTGCTGAGGCCTAAGGCACCAGACCAATTTCAGTCAGCCAGGAGCGGGCGTGGGTGGGGACATGCCAGCTGTCTCGGCACTTGGGAGGCTGAGGCAGGAGGGTCAGCTAGAGTTCAAGGTCAGCCTGGGCTCTACAGTGAACTCAAAGCCAGCCCGAACTACACGGTGAGACCCTGTCTCAATTAAAAGAAAACAAGAAAAAACTCCTACATATAAAAACAAAGATCCAGTGGTGGTGAAAGGACTTGTACTGTAGAATTCCGCTGCTATGTGTCAAAGTCCAGGACAGAACACAGGTGTGTGCTGGGGGCCGTGGGGGACGAGGAATTCATGTGTTGTGAGTAAAATTTTTCAATTTTGCAAGAGAGGCAGAAATCTCAGGCTGGATGGTGGGGCCAGTGGACAGCACATGTGCCAGAGGCCACAGAGCCGTAACTCAGAAAGGTCACAGCCCAGCCAGGCACGGGGGCGCACACCTGTCCTACCCGCTACAGTGAAGCAGGAGGGCCACAGGTTTGAAGCTGGCCTGTAAGTACCCACTCCAGCCTGGACCTCTGCCGCCACGAAGGTTACACAATCTGCTCACGGTCACCCAGCAGATAAAAGCAGCTGACTGAAAGCCAGGCCTGCCTCTGGAGAGTGTGGTGGCTCTACTGTGGCACTGGCCCTGGTGACCGTGGCCTGCCCGCCCTGCCCTGCTGCTCACGCTGGCCTCGGCCTCCGCAGGGCCAATGCTCTTCCCTGTTTGTGACAAAGCTCCTCTCCCAGTGTCACCAACGGAAAGGGCAGAGGTGGCGGAGGGGCCCTCCACAGCTCCTGACCACCTGCCTGCATTTCTCCCCCAACGCCAGTGAAAACTGCCGCTCACAGGCACCACTTTGGAGCTGCCACACCTGTGGCTCTCACTGCCGCCTGCTGCCCGGCCACCCGGCCCTGGAAAACATCTGCTCCTGGGCACCTGAGTCTCACTGGGGTCGCCAAGCTGCGCTTCGGGGCTTGGATGCTCACAGCCCTATGGCAGCCAGCGAGGGAACTTTGGGGGCCCCAGGGACAGAGTGGACCCTGGGGGAGGCAGCGAGGAAGCACATTGTGCCGCCCACAGAAAGCCACAGTGCTGGTTGCCGAAAGAAGAGGGGAGCCAGGCTGGTGTTTTCTTTCCACCTTGAAACTGCCGGCATTTCTGATATGATGACAGGGGATTTCCGCGCTCCATTCATGACCATTCACTTCAGGGCCTAGTGAACTGCAGGGAGAGGGCTGGAGGTTTGCAGCCTTCATCCTCCATGAGGCGCCATTACTGGCACAGGGTGATTCTCCTTTCCCTGCCAGCGGGCTCAGCTCCGGCCACCACCATATGGGCTGCACCAGGCATCGTGCCACACGGCTCTCCTCGCCCACCTGTCCTCTGGTTCTGCCTGCTGTCCTGTCACCTTGGCTGGGCAGCACACTGGTCCCTCTGGGAATGACTGAGGGGTCCTCCCCAGGTGTCTGAGTCCCAGTGACAGAAGCACTTGCTGGACTCAGCTCCAACACAAGACCCAGAGAAGCAGCTGCCGGGGAGGGAGGGGACCTCACTCTGCCAGCGCGGTGAGAAAATAACCCGGCCTAAGGGGAATCAGCCCGAAGTGGTGCATTCACTTCTCCCTTCAACTGTAATTCAAGAAAAACAAGGTGAAGGAGGAACTGACCCCCACCCCTTCTGCCTGCTGCGTTCTCAGCACAGCCCCAGTCCCTGGGGGACCCCTCTTTCTCAACCAAGCAAGAGAAGGCCTGGCTCCCCGACCTCCCTTGGAGTGCACAGCGCTGCAGGAACCAAGCGAAGAAGAGCTCCGCATGGCCAGGACCAGCCTTGGGGTCCAGCCTCAGTTCCTGAAGCAACCAGGGCTTCAATGTGGCCGGCACCCCATCCCAGGACACAGTGGGGCTTGGAGGCCTGGCCTGGGTCCCCTCTGGAGCAGGCGATGTTTTTTTTGTTTTTGTTTTGGTACCAGGGATCGAACTCATGACTGCCCACTTGCAAGGCAGGCGCTTATGCCGCTGAGCTAAATCCCCGGCCCTAGGCGATGGGGTTTTAAGCACATTCTCTCTCTGCACCCCTGGGCATCACTTGGAGACAGTAACAGAGGAGCGACCTCCAAGGTGGCACGCAGAGCCCTCAGCAGCAGGGACCACCGCAGTCCCTGGTACAAAGCCCCTGTGCCCAGCACTCTCTGCACTGCAGGGAGCAAAGCTCCTCTGTTGCCTTCTGCTCCCCAGAAGCCTCATGAATCACAAGGACCTTGGTCCCCACATATGGCACCTGTCTATCTGGGTGGGTTTCACAGGGGAGCACCAGGGGTACCTTTGCCCCCAGGTCTCCACCACCCCACAAGAGAACCCTTAGGACCAGGCCCACAGAGAAGGACCCCAGCCTCTACCAGGATTCTCCATCAGTTACTTGCAAATTGCATGAGTCTTATATTCGATTTTTTTTTTTTTTGAGACCAGTCTATCTATGTAGTGCAACCTGGGCTTGAATCCACTATGTAGCCCAGGTTGGCCTCAGAACTCACAGAGATCCTCCTGCCTCAGCCTCCTGAGTGCTGGGATTACAGGAGTGCCAGGGCACCATGCCTGGCTAACTCTTGAATTAGTTAACCCTCAGTTTCCTGGACTCTAAAATGGAGACCTCACTCAACTAGACAGCCTCACTGCAAACACATGAAGAAGGGTCCAGTCTCAGGGCGGGGCCCTGTGGTACAAATACATGGAGGAGAACACCCGGCCTCCCAGGAGGTGTCCAGTGGGCCTCTCCTGAGCATGGCCGTTGCCTTGCGGCCCTTTTGGAGCAGGGGACCGTCCCCTCAGAGAGTCCTGGAAGGGGACGTCTCCTCCGCTCCCAAGGTGCACCTGCCACACACACTTGCTGCGTGCCGGTGGGACTTTTAGGGAGACCTATGCAGAAGCCCTGCCGGACAGAGCAGTGTGGTGGGGTTCGAGGCCCGCACCTCCCTCCCCCGGGGCACCTGGGCCTCCCCAAGTCCTACCCGGATCCTTTGATCCCGAGGTCTCCTCCCGGGCAGCGCGGCCAGCTGCGCAGAGCGCACATTCCCGAGCCCGGGGAAAAAACAGCCCCAGTCCCCCTCGCCTCCAGCCTAAGCGACGAAGCCTAAATAAAAACAGGAAACTAACATTCTTTTTTTAAAAGCCTCTTTCAGGCAGAATTACGGGTAAGAGTATTTTTTTAAGGGCCGGAAATGCAAAGCTGGGGGCGGTTTTGCCGCTGTAATCCGGGCCGCGGCTGCAGATCTGGTGGCCGATGTCGCCCTCGCCGGGGCCGCGGACCGGGGCGGGAGGGGACCCAGGCACGCGGACCTCGCGTCCTCCCTGCGCCGATTGCCGCGCGCGGCCGGGGTGCAGAGGGCTCGGGCTGGAGCCCGCAGCTCCCCACGGTGCACGCGCGGCCGCCCCGCCACGGGGCGCGCAGCCCGGACCCTGCCGCCCGTCCAGAGCCCGGGGACTCCGCCGTGTGCGCGGTGCCGGCGCGGGGCAGCCGCGCGCGCCTCCGGGTGCCCCGAGTGCCGCCCCGGACAGGCTCCCCGGGCCCCGCCCGATCCGGGTTCCTCAGCCCAACCCAGGACCCCCCGCCTGGCCTCGGGGCGCGCACCGCCCGGCTCGCCGGACGCGCTAAGAGTTGCCTGGGGCCAGGGCGCAGCGCTGTGCGCGCAGGAGCCACCCGGGCGCAGCCGCGACCCCCGAGCCCCGCGCGCCCCCCCCACACGCCTCCCCGCACGGCGCAGGGCGCTTACCCGGCGGCGCGGCCGCTCCGGCGAGGGCGCAGCGCGCTAGTGAGGTACGCGGAGGCGGGGCGCGCAGGGGCCGCAGCCACAGCCCGCACGCGCCCTTCCCGCTTCGCTTCCTTTTCTCTCAGAACAGGAAAAGCAACAGCTCCTCGCCCGCGCCTCCCTCTGCCCTCGCGGCGGCCCGGGGCACTTTCGAAGCTGTCCCTTGCCTTGTTCCAAACAAGTTTTCTTTCCATGCAAAGCGAGCCAGCGGATAAAGTCCCTGAGCCGCACAGCGCCAGAGCGGTGCGCCGGGGTGGGAGGGCTCGCGGCGCCCAAGGAGGGTCCAGGTGCCAACGGGAGCAGTCGCGCAAGAGGGAGGTGGAGAGGGGCCCAGGGAGACGCCCGGGGCGCAGAGTCCCTTGAGAGAGTGGGGTGAGAACCAGGCGTGGTGGCACAGGTCTGTCATACCAGCACTTGGGAGGCTGAGGCATGAGGACCCTTGTGCGTTCAAGGCCAGCCTGGGCTACATAGCAAGACTGTCTCTAAGTAAATAAATAGATGCATGAAAAGGGCTCGGGTCCTAAAGCAGCTGCTGTTGCCATGGAGAGCATGGGGCTCTTTACCCCGGGCAAGCATCTGCCCGTGCTGGCTTCCCAGACTCTGCCCTTTCTGGCAGGGACAGAGCCATGTTTGGGAAGACTGGGTGGGTAGCTGCAGTGTCCCAGGCTTGAACTCTCACTGGGGGCTTGGGGAGCTAAGGGGAGCCCCAGGTCCCTCTGGGGGGACACTGGGTGGAGCCCAGCGCCCTTCTCACCGGGGGGCTCCTGGGGCTCCCCTACCCCCAGCTCTGCTGCCCGGGCCTTGGGCAGAGGTCTCAGTCCAGCATGGAGATCTACAGACACTTTAGAGACACTTTGAAACCTGGTGGCCGAGAGCTTTTAGCCCTGCTTTGGGTGGGTTGCAACTTACTTATTTTTGGGGAGTGGGCGTCTCACTATGCAGTTCAGGCCGGCCTTGAACTCACTGTGTAGCCCAGGTTGGCTTGTACTCAAGGTGCTCTTCCTGCCTCAGCCTCCCGAGTGCTGGGATTCCAGGCGTGCGCCACCAAGCCCGGCTTCTGGGTTCCAATTCAAACGCAGTGCTCTGGTTCTGAGTTCCCTGGGCTGTGGTGGGATGGGGAAGGCTCTGCAGCCGGTCCCTTTCTCACTCCAGACACCACCGAGGAGGGAGGTTTGCTGAGCACCTGGACCCTCACATGTGTCCTCCTGGGTCCCAGTGAAGTGGTCATTAAACACCATCACCCCAGTTTCTGGATAGGAAAACCAAGGCTGAAGCATTCGGGGGAGGACACACATTCAGGAAGTGTCCAACTTCTGGATCCTCTTTCCTTTCACCCCACCACGCTGTGTCTTACCCTCTGAGAAGTTTCACTTTCCTGAGAGCCTGTGACACAAGGGCTTACTATGCCCCTCACCCTTGTTGCTTGGGGTGCCAGGAAGCTCAAACGGCTTATCCAAAATTGGGCTTTGTTCCTCAAGTTCCTGAGAGAGTTGCTCTGCCTTCCCCTCACTGGTTGCTGATCACTCTGGGTCTATTTTTAACTGTTGTCATGTGTGTTTTGGAGGAAGCTACCTCAAGTTCCCTTTGAACTGTAAATAAACTGAAGCTGTTCTGGTGGCGGATTTGCAGCCCTGCTGGGAGGGAAGGGCACACATGCGTCCCCCTCTCTGAGTGGAATCCATGGGGCGATGCCTGCGCCCAAATTATGAGCCCAGAAGGGGCCCCAGCCTCTGCAGAGTGCTGGTCAGCGGTGCCCGGGGCCTGCTGGGCCGTGGCCTCCGTTCCCGGAATGGCCCCCTTGCAGAACTTCCCCTGGGGCCGCCGACTTCCGCTGCTCGGTGCCCATGCAGGCTGCGCCTGTGCCGCCGTCAGCCCCGAGAGACTTCGAGCCCGAGGCCATGATGGACGGTGGGGCGCAGGGCACACAGCTCCAGATGCCCGCAGGAGGCCACTCCTGGGAAGGCATGGCCAGCAGCCTGGCCCTGCCCACCTGGAGCTGTTCGACCTCTCGTGAATGACTTAGCTCTGTCTCCACACTTCCTTTCCCCATTGGGAAGATGCTAACAGGGGTGCTCGCCTTAGGGCTCTGATTAGGACCATGTTACTCAATCCGTGTAAAATGTTATACCGGAAGCCATCACAGTGGCACACACCTGGGACCCCAGCACTCGGGAGGCTGAGGCAGGAGGATCACCATGAGTTCATGTGTGAGTTCAAGGCCAGCCTGACGGCATAGCAAGACCCTGGATCGATCAATCAGTGTAGGCTTAGAGCAGTGCCCAGAAAATGTGAACTTTCGAGTTATCATTCTAGTTCTTCTAGACCAATCCTTGAGCTTTCAGGACAGGATATCTCTGTTCTAGTTGGGACTGGGGTTGAGGCTCAGTGGCAAAGCGCGTGCTTGGCAAAAACAAGATCCCTCCTGGGTTCAGTTTCCAGAGGGCCTTGCTACGGGCTAAGAGTTCCCAGCTGGGTACAAACTTGCATCCTCCTGGCTCGGCCTCCATGGTGCTGGAATCCCAGGTGTCCACCACTGTGCCCAGCTGTCAGGTGTTTCTGCGTGGCCAGGCCTCTGGGGCCAGGAGAGTGATGACCCAGTGTCCTGGGTCCCCTGCATGGGTCTCCGGACAGAACCTGCGGACCCTTTCTGTAAAACACACATTGTCAAAGCCCGGGCCAGCTGGGTTCAGGGCCCAGCCCCATACCTTTATAGCTGTGTGACCCGGGGGACCCCTTCAGCCTCGGTTTCCCACCTGATACCGAGGGCGATCGATCCTTTCTGCTCTGGGGCAGGATGAGGGTCAGGTGAACCCTGAGGCAAACCAGGGAACAGTGCTTAGCTTTTTTTTTTTAATCTTCTAATACGTTGACCATTGTGGTACCTGCCTATAAACCCAGCACTCTGGAAGGCTGAGGCAGGAGGATCACAAATTTGAATCCAGCCCAGGCAACTTAGTGATTTAGTGAGACCCTGTCTCAAACAAAAACAAAAACACCCCAAAAGGCCAGGACTGTAGCTCAGTAAGAAGACCTTGGATTCAATGCCTAGTATTAAAAAAAATAATAAATCCTGTAATAATAAATTGCCTTCCTAGTCCAGAGCTTGGGGGAATTGGGGGAGAGCAAAGAGGGGAGTCAGCAGAGTTTTAGAGTCCGAGTCTGAAGCAGCCTCACCTTGTACCCCTGGAGTGACCTGGGCTCTGCAGTGCTGGACCCTGGGAGAGCGGCTGGCTACAGTGGGCACTGGGGGCTGAATCCGGCCGGCCGGGAAAAGAGACTGAAGAATAAAAGAGGGTAGATACCGTGTCGCCAAGCTAAGGGGCCACAAGGGCACTCAGGGTGGACCCTGCACCCCGAGAGGAGGCCTCGCTGAGGCGGGCAGGCGGGGAGCGCTGCGGCCAAGTGCAGAGGGGGCTCACCTCCCGGCTGGGGGAGGAGCATGCAAAGGGGGGTGATTAGGATAGTGGGTCGCTGAGCCCTTGAGATTAGGTTCAGAGTGTCCCCAGGAACAGAGAAGGGTCCTGTGCAGGAGGGAGGCTGCTGGTGTGGGAAAAGTCTGCATCGCAGAACTGAGGCAGGGTAATGGGAAGTTTGAAGCCAGCATCTGTCTCAAAATTTAAAAAAATGTGAAACTGGCTTGGGATGCGGTTCTGGTTCCGTGGATTCAATTCCTGCTACCACCAGAGGAGACGTGCACGGCCTCTATGGTCATGGAGCCACCCCGTAATTACATTTCAGGCAGCAACGGACCCAGCATGCGACAGTGGTCCCTTAAAAGCATGACAGAGTTTGGAGGCTGAGGCAGGAGGATCACTGTGAGTTTGATTTAAAACCAGCCTGGGCTCCAAAGTGAGCTCAAAGCCAGCCTGAGCTGCACAATGAAACCTTGCCCCCCCCACGAAAAAAAAAAAGTTATAACAGAGTTTAAACCCTGTGGAGTGGGGCACATCAATAATCTCAGCACTCAAGAGGCCGAGGCAGAAAGGTTGCCTTGAATTGAGGCCAGCCTGGGCTACACAGTGAGACCCTGTCTCAAAAAAACCCCTAAAAAACAAATAGAAAAAAAAAAAAAAAAACAAGAATAAGAAGACGAAATTGAAACTCCTGTCCCCAGCCCGAGACTCTCCCTGCTCCCAGCACGCCCTGGGCTGTCTCCTGGCTTCACCCACCTGGGCTCAGTCACATGGCAGCTCCCACCTGCCTGGACACTGCGCGGGGTTGGCACCAGGGCGGCTGTCTGGAGCTGCGGCCCAGACCTTGCACAGGGGCCAGAGGGGGCACAGGAGCAGGGGGACCCCAAGAGGGGCAGGTACCGGCGCAGCGCCTGCCCCCGTCTGCTGGTGACCTCCCCGCCCTGGTCCCGTATTCCGCTTAAACTCTGCACACAGCTGTTTCCTGAGGCCACTGCAGCCGATTACTGCAAAAAGGAGGATTTAAAACAAAGAAAGGCCAGGCGCGTGGCACACGCCTGTAATGTGCAGTGATCTTCCTGCCTCAGCCTCTTGAGTGCTGGGATTACAGGTGTGTGCACCACTAGCCTGGCTTTCCAAGTCTGAGTCTTTGCCAGGGCAATTTAGAGAGGCACTTAACATAAAAATAAAAATTTAGAGAGGCCTTAAAATAAAAAATAACTTTAGAGCTGGGGATACAGCTCAGCAGTACAAGCACCTGCTGTACTGTCTGATTCTGGTACCAAAAAAAAATTTTTTTTAAAGGGCTGGAGATGCAGCTCAGGGGTAGAGCACCCCGTGTTCGATCCCCAGCACCACAGGGGAGAAAAAAAGAGGAAAAGAAAAAGAAAAAGAAGAAGAGAAAAAAGGAATAACTAAAGATCATTATTTAAACCAAAACCCCCAGCCCTACAGATGCCGGTTCCAGCAGCCTAAGGAGTCCCAGCACGGAGTCCAGGCGGGGAGGCCAGGTCCCCCTCACCGGGTAGCTGCGGCCCAGCCTCCAGGCACAGGGAAGACACAGTCTCAAAAAACTGGGATCTGAGAGAGTTACTGTGTGCAATTCTGTTCAAGCTCAGGAAAAAGCAGCTTTTTCCAGTGGCCTAAACCTATATCCCAAGTAGTCTTGGAGGCTGAGGCAGGAGGATCACAAGTCTAAACCCAACCTGGGCAATTCAGCAATTTGGTAAGATCTCATCTCAACAAATAAGTAAACAAACAAACAAACAAGCATCAGGACAAAGCAAGACAAATATTTAACCTTATTGAGGGTAATTCTTTTTTTTTCCTTTTTTTCTCTTTTGAGACAGAACCTAGCTATGTAGTTTAGGCTCAACCAATCTTCCTGACTCAGCCTCCTGGGTGCTAGAATTACAGGTGTGTGCCACTTCACATGGGAGGGGATTCTTTTTTCCTGTAGTCCGTGACCACTAAGTTTCAAATAATTGGAGCTAGATGTGGTAGCGAACGCCTGTAATCGAAGCACTTGGGAGGCTGAGGCAGGAGGATCGTTCAAGGCCAGGCTGGGGCTACATTGTGAGCTCAAGGCCAGCCTGAACTGCATAGTAAGACCCTGTCTCAAAATAACAATAATAATAATAATAATAATAATAATAATAATAATATTCAAAGAATCATGCACTGGCTGTAGAATGGTGGCCGCATTTTTTTCCTAGTACTGGAGATTAAACCCAGGGCCTTTCCACTGGGCTACTTCCCCTAAAATTCTTTTTCATTTATTTTATTTTGAGACAAGGTCTTGCTAACTTATTAAATTGTCCAGGCTGGGCTCAAACTTGAGAGTCTCCTGCCTCAGCCTCCAAGTGCTGAGCTGGCAGGCAGGCATTCCCACCCAGGCCTGCGTCCCTGACTGATAACCCCACAGTCAGCAGGCTGTGTGCCTGGCAACCGCCCTGCAGACTGCTGGGAAGGGCTCCAGGTGAGCAGGGCCACCGCAGGTCCCCACACTGACTGCTTCCTGCCAGACGGCTCCATGATACCTCCTGGAGTCGCCTGCCTTGAGGGCAGCGGGGTGGCCCTCCGGGAGAAGTAGAGCAGCCTGAGCTGGACCTCCAATTCTACTCTCCTCCTCAGTGGCTCCTAGAAGACCACCTGAGCGTGGCCCAAGCTTGGATCAAATGTTCCAGAATGTTCTAGAATGTTCCACCCGAGGACAGGATGCCAAGCGTCGGTTCTTGGCAACAAATGACTCGACCTGAAGTGAAATCTGCAGGCAACTGTTTGCCTCAGAAGGGCTGAGTGTCCAGGAAACTGAGCCGCAGGCCCTGTGCCACAAAGCCTTCCCGGTCAGGAGCAGAGCCCGGGTGGTCACGCTGTCCACGCCTGGCACTGCGGAAGGACCAGCTGGGCAAACGCTGTCCAACGGCGAGGCCCTAAGGGGACGTTGCTGCTGCTGTGTCTCAGCAGGACAGGGCGGCGATCTGCCAGGGAGGGGGACCCGGGAGCCACCTTGGAGGAGGAAGTAGAGGAGTGGACAGCGGGCGGGGCTACAGCTCTCGGAGTGCGCCCAGGATGCTGTGGCATGGAAGGACCAGAGTGACCAAGGGCCACTGGAATGGGACACCTGGGGCAAGGGTGCCCAGCTGACCCCGGCCGACTCCCATCGCCCATTGGACCTGAGGGGGCTCCGGTCCCTCAGGCTGCCCAAGCCTTTCCCAGGACGGTGGGTGCGGGGCCAGGTACACCTTCTCCTGGGTGAAGGGGTCCATCAGCTTGGCAGTGGGACACAGGGCGCAAGGGGCATAGCTGGGTGGCACTGGGAATGTGCTAGGGGCTGCCTGGTTGCAGCCTCCAAAGGCCCAGTACATTCTGGAGCCCAAAGAGTAGCCCATACCTGTGATGCCACAAAGCGCACATCTGACCTTTGGCCTGTTTCCTGGTATCCAGCTCCTGAAACCTCCCTGCTCTTCTCTGCCCCAGGGCTTTTGCATAGGCAATGCCCTCTGCCTGAGCACCCTTCTCACCTTCACACACACACACACATGCACACGCATGTGCACTTTCTGCACCGCTCACTGCTCAGTAGAGTTAGGGCCTGGCACTGACATTACCCGCATTGTCCCTGGCCTGGAAGGGTCCCATCTTTGCCCCTGGCTATGTCTTTCTGGTCAGTAGGTCAGTTAGTCATTCAGTTACAGCTGTCAGCACACTCAGCGGCTGTTGTCAGTTGTCTCAGCTGCTCCCTGCCTCAGGGACTCTGCTGGGATCACAGTCAGGTGTTGGGGTCACCAGCTGTGTCTGGCACAGAGGTGCCTGGGGCTACGAGGAACATGTAGGTTGCTGAGAGAATGAATGAATGAATGAATGAATGAATGAGTGAATGAATGACAGAGGTATGCGTGGACAAGCTATGCTGTGTCCAGAGGAAGTGGGGCCGTAGCCAGGGGAGAGCTGGACAAAGACCCCTCCCGGCCAGCCTGTGTCCCTCCAGCAAGACCTCGCACCTGTGACCCTGCCCCGCCTGGAAGCCTCGGCAAGCCGAGAGCCGGACCTGCTCCGTGCAGTGGCCCCTCTGGCCCTGTGTCACCAGAGACATGGGCTGCAGGGCGGATCTCGGTCCCCAGGTCTCTCCTCAAGCCTGGAAACGCTGCTCCCCACGGGGCCGCCCCCCGCAGAGCCCAAGGGCAGCCCTCTGCCAGCTCCTGATCCTGCAGCTGACCCTGTCTCCTCCCACCCGACCTGCCCCATGAAGGGCTGGGGGCAAAATTCGTTGGGGAGAAAAACAGGAAGTGGGGCCCAGAGCAGGGCTGCAAACACCTCTCTGCATGGCGGTGGCAGCCCTGCCCCGCAGCCCAGCAGGAAAGCGCCAGGAGGGGGCAGCCCTGGCCTGGGCACGGTGGGGGGGCAGTGGCACTAGGGGAGTGACACCCCCCAGGCTCGATGGGGGCACCAGATGTTGCCCCTGCACCTGCATCTCTGGTCCTGGCTCCTCCCAGCTCCGAGATGGAGGCGATCCCCCGTCCATGGACCAGCAAGAGGGCACAGAGACGCGGATGAGGCGGCCGAGGCCAAGCAGCCTTCCCCACCGTGGGGCCTGGTGCCGGCTCTTCCTCAGGCTCTGATTTCTATGTGTGGCCTGTTTTTGTTCTGGACCCCTGATCGGGCACAGCGGCAGGGCAGGGCGGGTGCCGTGCTGACTCCTTTCTCTCAGCGCCCAAAGTTGGGGGCCAGGGGGGGCTCACGCTGCAGAAACTCCTGCAAGCTGCTCCCCAGCACCCCCAGTCCTCACTGGGTCCCTGTGCCCCTGTATCAGCCTGGCACAGAACTCCTGGAACCCTGGGGTCCATCCTGGGCCCAGGGGGCTGCAAGGATCCCCACTGGGTCTCTCTGCCAGGCCTGGCCCTGCCCAGTGTCCTGGGAGTCCCAATCCTCGGGCAGGCGAGGTCGCCCCTGCCAGGCATGCCCTCTGGGTGCCCCACTTCCCCTTTGTCACCCCCCTGCACATCCTGAGCACCCCTGCAACCCCTGGGGACCCTCATACTCCAGAGCCCCCAAACTCTCAACACATCTCCAACAGCTCCCAGAGCCACCCATCCCGGCCACCCTCTCAGGAAGGCTCTGCTACCCAGTCAGTCCCCCAAGGCCAAAACCGGGGCACCATGCACCCCCAGATGGGTCTCGGCCTCCCATGCCCAACCACTCCTGTGTCAGTCAGGTCCAGGGGCACAGGCTTGTTATAGCAGCTACTCAGAAGGCTGAGGCAGGGGCATGGCAAGTCCAAGGGCAGGCTGACAGCTTAGTGGGACCCTGTCTTAGAATTTCAAAAGGAGAAGTCTTTAAAAGCCTGGGAGTGTAGCTCAGTGGTACAGTTTCCCAGGCTTCAGCTGAGGAGGAGGCTGAGGCAGAGGCGAAACCACTGGCCTGCATGTCTCTCTCTCTCTCCCTCTCTCTCTCTCTCTCTCTCTCTCTCTCTCTCTCTCTGTTTTTTTTGTTTTGTTTTTGCCTTTTTGAGACAGGGTCTTGCTAGGCGGTTCAGGCTGGCTTAGGGCTCACTTTGTAGCCCAGGCTGGCCTCAAACTCACAGTGACCTTCCTGCCTCAGCTTCCGGAGTGCAGGGATTACAGGTGTGCGCCACCATGTCTGGCCACTGGCCTGCATTTACCCAGCACCCGGCGGCTGAGCAGGGATAAGGTAGGAAGACCTTGGTCCCCAACGCCCTGCCCACGCACACCTGTGCAGCCGCTACCCCCACAGGAGGACTAGGTAGGGCGGGAGGTGCCCCTGGGACAGGAGGAGACGGGGGTGGGGGGCACCACCCAGCCCGGTAGCACAGGACACCTGCAGCCTGGCTCTGCTCCGGGCGTGGGGGTGGGGGTGGGGGTGGGGTTGGCTCCCGGAGCACGGGCGCCTCCTGGTGGCCGTAGGGGGTGAAGCCGAGTCACGATTCCCACCGCTGGTGACAACGCAGAATTCACCTTCTTCCTGCTGGCTCCACCAGGGATCTGGGTGGGTGCGAGGCTCAGGCGTCCCCGGGGTGCTGGTGGCCCCATGGTGGGTGTCCCCCAAACTTTCTATTCCATTCTTCCTTCCAGGGCTGCAAACGGCGGGCCGTCCTGGAGCCAGTACACCCCCTCTGTGTGCAGGCTGCGGTCCTGGTCACCCCGGGTCCCTGTGCTTCCCCGTCGGCTGCCTGCAGCCTCGCGGCGTCCCCACCTGGGCACGCTGCGCCTCACACGGGACCCGCCGCGTCCGGCTCCCCGCCGCCTGGGCCGCCGCGCACACTGACCTCCTGTGCAGGTGAAGCTGAGTTGTCCCCTTCTGGCCGCCCCGAGAGCTCAGACACCTGCAGCTTCCAGGCTACTCCCACCCCTCCCCCGCAGATGTCCCCTGAAGTTGCTCTGTCCTTGAGGCCATCAGGGGCCTGGGCTGCTGCTTCATTGTTCCGTGGAGGCGTGGTGGACTGCCAGGGTGACAGCTGAAGGGTGGCCGGGAAAGGGGGAGAGCGGGGAGCACTGGGGATGGGGTCCAGGGCCTCCTGCACAGCACGCATGCGCCCTGTCCCTCAGCCCGCAAGCTGCCCCTTAGCCCTGCCAACGTGATGTTTCGAAGAATCTCAAGTCCCCCAGAAAGCTGAGGGGTGGTACTGAGCACATGGCACTGTGGAGGGTAGTACTGAGCACACAGCACCGTGAGCCAGGCAAAAACTGGCCATGCACAGGATCAGAGGGAGACAGGCAGGAAGTTGGGGAGTCTTGGAGTGGGGGTGGGTGGCACAGCTCTGGGGACACAGGATGGAGTGGGGGCGGAGGCTGGGTCCAGGGTGCACAGGCCAGTGCAACCTGTTCCTCGAGCCTGGCCACCTAAACATTCAACGGAACCAACCAACTCCGGGATGTCCCAAGCTCGTCCCACGCTGTGAGCCACATGAAGAAATGGGAAGATCTGGAACCTTCCTGGGTCCTCAGCACTCACTGGCCCAGGCCACTGTCCTAAAGCACTGGTACCATGAGCTGGGTCAGCTCTCACGGGATCCTGCACATCCCACTGTGGCCATTTCCATGTCACAGCAGAGAGGAAGGAGCACAAAGGGCCAGAGAGGGGACATAGGACCCGCCCTGGTCCTGTCTCAATTGAGAAGCTGCAGGGGGCTAGGGTGCAGAACTGCACACGTGGGATCCCAGTGCTTACAGGAGGCTGAGGCAGGAGGGTAGGAAGTTTGAGTCCAGCCTAGGCAATGTAGGGGGACACTGACTTACAGTGAAATTTTTAAAAATGATAAAAGGCTGGGCTGTGGCTTAGTGTAGTGTGAGAGAGAGAGAGAGAGAGAGAGAGAGGATAGGAGAAGAAAAAGGGAAGGAAGGAAAGGGAAGGAAAGGAAAGGAAAAAAAAGAAAATTTAAAAAGCAAGATCCGCTCCACAGTGTGTGTGGATTGGTACAAAACAAAAATGCAGGCTTTTGTTTAAAAAGCATTAAGAAAAGGTGGGCGTGGTTACATACACCTGTAATCCCAGTTCACAGGAGGCTGAGGCAGGAGAGTCTCCATGAGTTAGAGGCCAACCTGGGCTACAAAGTGAGTTCAAGTCCAGCCTGAACTACATAAGACCCTGTCTCAAAACAAAACAAAGCAAAACAAAACACTAAGAATCTCAAGATGGTGACAGTAGTGCATTGACCCCTCTTCACCATACAGGTGGTTGTGAAGCCTGGTGGCAGGGACAGGTGGGGACTAGTGCTTGGAGCTTCTTGTGGGTCCCCAGTGGCCTGGGTATGACCACCTGTGGGTTGGTGGCTTTGCCCTTCCGCGTGGTGCCCCACCCATCTCTTGTGGTCCAGATGCCAGGCTCAGTGCTGAGCTGCAGAGCACCTAGGACTCAGACATCCAGGCCAGAGGTAGGGACTGGGCTGGTGGCCCTGTGGGTCCAAGTCCCAGTGGCTGTAAGCCCGTGCATGTCACCCTCCTCCCCACCCAAACTCCTGTGCCTGAGCCCACAATCCCAGGACCTGAGGGACCTCACATCAAGACCAGCTGACCCCGCCTGGGCCACCTCCCCTGTGCAGGCCATTGGCACAGGATGCTGGGCCACCCCGGGCAGTCTGGGTGCTCAGTTTATTACACGAATATGAAATGTGTCTTCATTGGTTCATTCAACAAACCCCAGACAGGCAGATGCTCATTAGTTCAAGCCTCGCTCCGCCTGGCAGGTACAAGGGGTTGAAGTCCAGAAGCTGGGCCCTGACCTTGAGGTGCCAAGGAACGGAAGGAGCCGTGGTGGGAGGAAGCCCAGAGCTGCAGGGCTACTGCCGGCTTCCTGGAGGTAGTGGTACCCAAGCTGGACACTGAGAAGGGAGCTGGATGGTGGAGAAGGGGAGTCCTGGGGACCCCAAGAGCTCAGCACTGCAGGGACAGCAAGTGCCAGGCCCTGCTCAGGGTGGAGAGGGGGCCTGACCAGGATAGATAGGGCTCCGAGAGCCATCGGGATGGGAGCTACCCCTAGCCGGAGAGAATGTCAGGGTGGCCAGGGAGGCCCTTTTGGGGAGAGTGCACTCCTCAGGTCTGCAGGAGGGAGGGGCCAGGTGAAGGTCACTGCACAGAGCCAGGTGTGTGGCTCCCAACTTAATGACTTCGAACTGGTGGAAAGAGAAAAGGAAGGAAAAGAGGAGAGGAGAGGACCTGGGGGTGAGGCTGGAAGGAAAAGCCCCGGGTTCCATCCACAGTGCCACAGAACAACGAAGGAAGACAAAACGAAAGAACCCCATCAGGAGTGGGGATCTGGGTTTTCTTGGGGCCCCTGTTTGCATAGAGGATCTAAGGGGCTCAGATGAGGTCCTTAGTGGGTCCTTAGGCTGGATCTCTTGCCAGCCAGCAGAAGGAAGGACAGTCAGCCAATAGGGGCTGCCCAGGGGCAGGGGCTGGGGAAACTGATTTCCTCAGACATCTGGTCTACCTGATGCTCAGGGGTGGCAGGGGGCATCAGAGCCACCTTGAAAAGTGGAGCCAAGAGCAGGGCTGTGGGGGTTGTAGGGAGGGTCCCCCCAGAAACGCCTGGTGACGACTAACACAGAGGACTCTGCCCAGGTCCTAAGTCTGGCTCTGAGCCTAATCCAATGGACCTGTCCTCCAGGAATCCCGGTCTTAGGGGTTTGCAGGTGAACACGAAGTGGGCAGGCAGCTGGGGCTCCCAGGGTCTCCAGCCTCAGAGGATCCCCCTGGGGGTGGGGCAGGGACAGGTTTGCAGGGACACAGAAAGCTGCCCGGCGGATGCCTGACGCTTAACATCAAGCAGCATAGCCGACCAGGGCCACATAGACATGGCAGCCTCCGTGCAGGGCTTAGGCGAGGTACCGATTATTCACCCAGCCCCCAGGCCCTCGAGCTGCACAGTGTGGTCGGGGCAGAGGCCGATGCGAGGGCGGGTCCCCACCACCATCCAGCATCACCTCGTGCAGTCCGGACTGAAGAGCTGCAGAGGCGTCGACTCAATACAAGGGCTCCTGGGGGTTGGGACAAAGGGCTCAAGAGGCCTCTGAGCACGGTAAGGTGCTCATGGCAGGATACCGCTGTGGGCCCCAGGGCCCACGCACTCTCCTGGAGGAGCCAGGAGCCCTGAGCTGCCGCAGCAGCCGCCTGACAGAGCCTTGGGGCCCCGCTGTGGCTGGAACCCACTCTGCACCTGCTGTCCGGCTGGTAAGGGTGGCACAGCCACCTAGGGCCACCAAGGGCAGCACAGCACACCTGCAGCAAGTGGAGTCCCAGCTGCTGGCTCTGTGACAGATGCTGCACAGCCCTTGCTGGTGCCCGTGAGCCACCCCCAGTGACGGAAGCCAAGGCTAAACCAGATAAGGAAGTGGCAGGACACTGCCTGTCCTGGGGATGCTTGGGACAGCTGTGGCCCTAGTCCGGTGGCTGTGTGGATGGTGGTGACCCGTGGGAAGTAGCCCTTATGGTAGCTGTGGGCACAGATCCAGTGGGTGGTACAATGGGAGAGGGTCCCAGGCGTCTAGGTGTGCAAGGCTGCTCCTGACCACAGCCCAAAGGATGGAAGGACGCACACACCAGCTGGGCAGGTGTGGGAGCCAACGCACCAGGGACGAGGCGGGAGTGGACGACCCCAGGCCCAGCGGTGCAAGCAAGGGCCATGAACATGCATGGGTCCGCGTTGTGTGTGGTGCCAGAGAGAACTGACAGCGATGGGGACACGCAGTTCACCAACATGGATGGGCAGCACCAGGCCGAGGGCAGTCAAGGGCAGTGCTGAGGCAAGGTCTCATGATGCAGCCCTCGAACTCGTATGCATCCCCCTGCCTCAGCCTTCCAAGTGCTGGTAACGCAGGTGTGCACCACCATGCCCAGCAGAAGGGTGCTTTTCCCTTAAAGCAGCAGGTAAAATGTGCCCTGTGTGGCTGGCAGCAGGACTGGCAGAAGCCATAAGGCCTTCGAGTAAAAATCCCACCGTGGGGTGGGGGTGGGGTGACTCCGAGGGCTGAAGACACTGCAGGCTCTGGCCGCGGGACCCGGCACCAGAAGTCAAGCCGAGCCCCGCAGGTGCCCGACCGCTGTCGGTGCAGGGAACGGCTGCTGCGGCCTCACAGGTGGTGACTACTCTCAAAGGAGAAAACTCCGGGAGGGGTGGGAAGGAAGAGAGGAAGCCAGGCTGGGGCCGGGGAGCACCATCCTTGGAACCTGGCCACTGCCTGTCCGCAGAGACCCGCAGCACAGCGAGGCCACTGGGCGCGGTGCAGGGCTGGCACAGTGCAGGGCTGCCTCAGAGGTCCCAGCAAGGATGGGGTGAGCGGAGGATACGAGGGCGCCCGAGGGCCCTTCTCGGCTTTTGGTCCTGCTTTTGGGGTTTAATCAATGCCCCAGAAAACCAGTGGCCAAACACAGGGTCCTGGACCCCTGCAGCCTGCACGCTGCCCCACGGCCTGGGCCCCTCCCGCGCCAGGTGCTCCTGTCCTGACGCTTGAGCTGGCATGTGGGATCGTGGCCTTTCTTTCTCTGTTTTTTTTTTTGTTTGTTTACATGTATTTCTAAAACTTTTTATTTTAAAGGGAGTAAAACAAGACAATAAAATGAAATAAAAACAGTGATAGGAGAGCAGGAAACCCAGTCGTCACTGGACTGCGTGCTGTTGTCCTCTAGTTACCAGACCGCCGGCCCCAGGCTGCAGAGTCAGTCCGACAATGGAAATGTCAGGTTGCTTCCCCACCTCAGTTACTGTCACCTCAGCCCGGGTCGTGTCTGCAGCTGGGGGCGGCTTCCCCGCTGCTTCTTCCCGGCCCACTGGGCCTTGGCTGCCAGGGCGGGTGGCCCGCGTGGCTTCCTCACCGCTATCCCCATCCGGCATCCACTGCCCATTGGGCTCCTGCATCCTCTCTCTCCAAGGGCTCCAAGCCTCCGTCCAGACCCTTCCTGTTCCAGGGTGCTCACCGCTCCTCCTCCTCTTCCGCACGTTGCCATGTCCCAGGGTCCGGACACCAAAGCTTGCAGAGCTTTTTTCTCTGCTGCTCACCATGCTGCCATTTTCCCGGAAGTCCTCCATTTCTAAATCCCGAGCAATAAGTATTTTGCTTTCGGGATGAAACAATAGATGACATCATGAAGGTGACAGAGACACCTAGGGGAGTAGTAAGGTCACGGACACCTGGGAAGGAATAGGTCCCCTCAGGAACGGCGCCTGCCTGTCTGCCCAGCTCTCAGGAGGCTGAGGCAGGAGGATAAGGAGGTCAGCCTGGGCTACACTGTGAGCTCCCTGTGAGACTGTCGCCAACTAAACCAAATGGAACCAACAGCAAGGGGCAGGGGCCTGAGGGATCGCTCCATCCTGACTGAGCCATGCAGCCGGGTCCCCTGGGTCCAGCCACAGGTGCCTGGCATGGTGGCCTCACCTCCCAAGCCGAGGCCTGGGGTGCTTGCTCAGTGCCATGTGGGTGCCAGCACAGGCCCAGCAGCCAGGAGCCCAGAGCCTGTCACAGGCCGGCTCTGCCTGAAAGCCTGGAGTCGGAGGCTGGCTGCTGCTGGCCAGGTCTGCCCCCGCCCAGGTCGGCTCCTCTGCCCAGCTCTTGGGCCTCTGGTGACACCGGTCTGTCACAGGGCGCCTGGCACCCCCACTGGAAGCTGGTCTCCCTGCAGCTCTGTGTTAGTGCAGAGGCCACAAGCCCCTCTGCCCGGTCTTCCCCAGCACTGCCCAGGAGGGTAAGGACAAAAATGGCACAGCCAGGTCCAGTCCCAAGGTTGGCCTGTTTTTTGGTTTCATTTTTTTGCTTTTATAAAGAAAAATAAGGTTGTGTTTTCTCTTGGGAACAAATCATGAGTAAAAGCCCCTCCCCACGGGGCGCCGGGGCCTCCTGGGATGCAGGATGGCAGGGACGGAGTTTGGTTTCCTTAGGCAACAAACAAAAGTAGAAACCCAGACAGAGCACTGTACAGCGGGACCTTGAGGCGCTGCACCCACATTGGATCCCGCCCTGGCAGAGGGACATGGGATCCAGCACCACCGCCTGGGACAGGGATTGTGACAGCACCCACGTGCGGGCAGGCGTCCTGCTGGCCAGGCAGCGCCTCGCCCGGCAGCAGTGTAGAAAAATAAACTTTATCCCTGAATGACTGTCCCGTGCCTGCCTACCCTCCCCAGTGCCAGAGCTCCCAGGCACAGCCAGCCTGGGCCAGGACAGCGTCCCTCGGCCCCTGGAGCGGGGGTGGTGTCGAGGGGCCGACAGGTGGGGAGGGCAGTGGGGAGGGGGGACAAAGCAGGGAAGGGGGGGCCTCAGGGGCTGGGGTTGGCAGGGGTCCAGTGTCATCCAAGATCACAGCTCGCATGAAGTCAGGGGCCTGGCCGGGCCCCCATGGGCAGCGTGAGCAAGGGCCTGGGGGCCCTGGAGTCACAGGGTAGGGTGTGCACAGCTGGGGTGGGGCCTCCTTTTCCCAGGCCCTCTTCTTAATAGGGCTTGGGGTGGCTTGGCGCCAGGGAGGCGCAGTATGAAGGGGTGGCCTCAGTGGCAGTGGGGATGCTCCCTCTGGGCAGGCTTGAGTGGTAGGCAAGGGGCCCCGGCAGGCAGCCTGTCCCCGAATCCCTGGCCTCAGGGTTGAGGTGTCAGCACCAAAGGAGACAGATGTCAGCCGAGGTGGCAGTGGGTGAGGGGCAGCAGCCTGAGGGTGAGCGCTCAAGGGCCCGGGAGGTCAGGGGCCCTGGAGACGGAGGGTCCTGCTGGCAGTGGTGACAGGCTCGCCCCTGGGCACTGCCCGCAGGCATCGGGCGCTCAGCGCAGGCTCTGGTACAGATAGGCCGAGGTGAAGACGGCATTGGCGGCCAAGCTCACGGCCAGGAGGCCTCGGATCAGGAAGGGGCCGAGTTGCCCTGTGGAGGGACACAGCCCATCAGAGGGGTGTGGCAGGGCCCAGCGCCCCAGTTCCCCAGAGGGAGCAGCACATGGGGCACCCACGTCTGTCTCCCCAACCAAGAGGCTCCCTGCCAGGAGGGACCCAGACCACCACAAAGGCCCAGGCCACACCGGTCTGTGTTCATACCTGGGCCACGAGGAGTGACCGTGACCTGACGAAATGGGAGCCCGGGATGACGACCTAGCCCAGGTCTTGAAACTAAGCAACAGGGCATTTTTTTGTCTTTTTGAGACAGGGTCTCGCTATGCAGTTCAGGCTGAGCTCACTTTTATAGCCCAGGTTGACCTTGAACTCACAACAATCCTCCTGCCTCAGCCTCCCGAGTGCTGGGATTACAGGTGTGGGCCACCACGCCCGGCTGTAGCAGCAGGGGCTTTTCTCTCACAGCACCCTGGGCCTGCCCTGTTGCTGGCCCCACCACACACCTGCCACCTGCTGGGGATGGGAACCGGTGTCTCTCACTGAGAGACCTCAGGGCCCGCCAGTCACGAAGCAGAGTCCTAGACCCGAGGACACAGCGCCACACCCAGGCCTGGGCCTGAGCCGGACATGGGGTGCCCAGACCCATGCCCCTCACCAGGCCGCCCTGAACATACCCGGCTCCCCAGGCCAGAGGCTTCAGCACCTGGCATCCGGCACAGTGGCAGCCCTGGGCCACATGAGGCGGGGACAGCCGAGGAGTCCAGCTCCTAATCTGACTCTGAAGAGCCACGATGGGCACAGCCTCCCATGACACACCCCAAAGGCCTGGACCTTAGTCTGGGGGCAGGGGAGGGTCACCGAAGGCCTTGAATCCCTTCCTGCATCACAGACCCTACAGTTCTGGGCTGGAGCTCGGGTGCCCAGCAGGTGACGGTGGCGGGGTACAGACCCTTCCAGGCAGCGGCCTCCTCCGAGCAGCCCCGGGTGGTGGTGTCCACCACGCAGGCAGATGACTGGGACGAGTCGTCTTCCTTCTTGATGGAGCGGCTGCTGCAGGGGCTGCTGCTCTCCGGCCCCGCTCGTAGGTCTGCAGGGAGAAGGGCATGGTTTCAGAGGCCCTGCAGCACAGCCGGTGGCAAACAGACAGCACTACTGCAGCCCCAGGGCACCACCCGACCCCCCACCGCCCTGACAGCAGAAGGCTGGGCCCACAGGAGCCCAGCAGGACCCTGGCTGCACAGGTATCCTGGCGGGGCGGCGGCAGGGGGGAAGCTTTGGGGACAGGGAAAGCCGACTCCCCGTCCTCTGCCTGGCCAGCATCTAGCCCAGTGTGGCCAGATCTTCTGCTATCAGACTGGAAATCAATGCATCTGTGAGCAGGTGTGGAGCTGCACACCTGTAATCCCAGCACTGGGGAGGCTGAGGCAGGAGGACAGCTTTGCATTTGAGACCAGTGTGGGTTACACAGTGAGTTCAAGGCCAGCCTGAACTACATAGCAAGACCCTGTCTCAAAAAACAAACAAACAAACAAACACACACCAAAAAACACCTGTGAGAAAACCTTAGCTGTTCTAGGAACTAAGAGCCCAATTAGAAATGCTTTAAACATCAAGCCAAACAAAAACATCTGTGACCGGCCACCTGGCCACAGTGTGGTATTTTCAACCGATCCCTGAGAATGGGGCTCCCTGGCCAGTTTTAAAGAGAAAGAGCCAAAGTCAGTTGATAGGTGGCAATGTCCCAGAGGGCCCAGGTCCCCAGAGACGCAGGGGTGTCCACAGATGACAGAGACCGAGGCCCCTCCCCACCCCGCTGACAGAGGGCACTGACGGCCACGCCTGGCCCTGCGCTATGCTCACCGGGGCTGGGCTTGGTGTCCCTGTCCGGGATGGGCGGCCTCGGGGGCAGCCGGAGAGTGAAGAGGCTGCCGTTGTGTGGTGAGTGCTCCTCCGAGCTGCTGGGGGTGCCGGGCAGCTCCCCGGGGCTGGCGGGGAACAGCAGCAGCTTCTGCCCTTCCAGGTTGAGCCGGGCGGGGCTGATCAGGGGCCTGCGGTGGCGCAGGGAGCCGTAGCTGGAGGCCACGGAGCTGGCCACGGAGGGCGCTGGGGACGGCAGGGGGGACGACAGGTGGCACCCAGATAGAAGAGGGAAGTAACCTGCAGGGCGGGTGACAGAGCTGTGACAGCAGTGACATGGGAAGGTGTTTGGTGCTTGTGGTGTGGAAGGGGGATGCGGGGAGCCCGGCAGGCACTTGAGTAGGTGGGGGCCAGTAGAAAAGGGAGGTGGCCAGGCCCCAGCCACTCAGGGACAAACTTGAGCTTGACCGGAGGTCACTGGCCAAGCCCTGTGGTGTCCAGTGCCCAGAGCCATCTCCTGCTGTAGATCCGACCCTAAAACCACCATCCGCTTCAGAGGAAACTGAGGCCCAGGGTCTGGTGTCTCGGGCAGGCCTGTGTGGCCCCAAAGCTAAAGCCTGACCACTGCTCCTGGCTCCCCCACCCCCACGCCCCACGCCCCTTCTCTGGGCTCTGGCTCTCCTTACCTGGAAGAGGTGCCTCCTGGGGGCGAGACACCCGCGACGGAGGGCGGCTCCCACTGAACAGGTACCCCGAGTCTGGGCGGAAGGACACCCATGCGTCAGGCTGGGGCGCGAGGTCCCCTCCCCTCTGCCACCTGCTGAGGCTTTCAAGAAATCACAGGCCCAGCCCCAGGCCAGACAGAAAGGAAGCCCCTGGGTCACAGAAGAGCAGTGGCTGACCCTCATCTCTCCCGCTCCTCATTCTGTGTCCTTGCTGTAAGGGTCCCCAGTCCCAGACGCCTGCAAGGGACCCCACGCCAGACGTGGCTGAGCACAGAGCTGCAGGGACAGACACCTCAGGGCTGTGCCTGGGCAGCCTTGCCTGCTGTTGGGTTCCAAGTCTGGCACCACACCTAACACACAGGGCCAGGGCTGGGGACACTGCGGGGACTGGAGCAGCCCCCCTTGCCAGCCACCCGGCTCAGTTTGGGGAAGCAGGAGGACCTGGAGTCCAGGTCTCTGCTTTAAGGGCCACCAGGTCTTTACCGGCCTTGGCTCGAGCAACTGTCTCCGTCTTGGAGGACCCCCCACCCACAGAGTCACCCAGGAAACTGGGGCTCGTGGCTCTGCACCGAGTGGCGGCCAGACTGGAGGAGTCGCTGAGGTGCCTCAGGATAGAGAAGCTAGGGTGACCGAGTTGCACCCACATTCTGCCTTGAAGCCTCTGCAACCAGTGAGCTAGTCACTAGTGACGCCTACTGAGGGACAGGGCAGCTTCCCCAAGGGGGACAAGGGTCATCGCAGACATGCCAGGGCCCCAAGCAGATTGAAAACTAGATTCAAGCAGAACATCCTGGTGCATACCCATAATCCCAGCACCCTAAGAGGCTGAGGCAGGACTGGCCCTTGGAGCCCAGCCCAGGCAACTTATATAAACAACCAGTGGGGAATCCCTGCCAGTTCCTGGTCTGTCAGCATGGTGTGGTTAAAAGGTGAGACCCTGTGGGCACTCAAGAGACCCTGGTATCTGTGGCCTTCGGAGCCCCTGGATAAATCCTCTCACAGGGCCCTCACTGCTTCCTGAGAGACGCCCCCTCCTCCCACTGCACTCTGGAAGGGGGACGGGCCGTGTGGCAGAGGCCCTTGGCCAGGGGCAGCAAAGGAGTGGGCTAACCCAGCTCTGAAAGGGGGCACTAACCACTGAGCTGCACTGCCCGGCCTTGACCTGCCAGTGCTGCTGCCCCCCTCCCCCCCGCCTCTTACCTGCTCGAGTCAGAGTGGGGATGGTGCCCAGCGAGAGGGCCCGGCTGAGGCGGCCCGGCAGCGAGGAGGGTGAGGCCCGACGAGGTGACCGGAACAGCTGCTGGCTGGTGAGCGGCAGGAAGCCAGGCGGGGTGGGGACGAACAGGGCAGGTGAGGAGCCCGTGACACTCGGGCTGGGCATGGCCAGGCTGGGGCTGGCGGGGAAGAAGCCCATGGCGTCTCCGGGAAAGCACCTGCGATCACCCATTGGGCAAGGAGAGAGGAGCGGGTGAGCCAAGGGTCTGGGGGCCACCTGGCACAGCAGGGCCCGTCCCCAGCTCGGGGTGCAAGGGGCCCGGAGTCGGGGTCCAGAGGAGGCGTGCATTAGTGGAAGCAGGAAAGCAATGGCCCATTTGTGCCATTAGGAGCGGGTGGCAGGGGTGCCAGCATGACCAGCCCGCCCTGCATGCCCCTCTGGCCCCTCAGGCCACAGCAAACTACCTCCACTACGGGTCTCGCCGTTAAGGTGGCACTGTCACCCCTGCCAACCTTGCGCCACACCCTCACCTGGCGCAATGAGGCCCAGGGGACTTGGGGTCCATCTAGCTGCTTCCCATCTCCCAGAGCCTCCCACACAGCAGAGCTCAGTGATGCCTCGGGTGGCCCTTGCTGGGCACAAAGCTCCGAGGTGACCCCTGGCGCCCCACTTGGGAAGACCGCTGCCTGCCCTGCAGTCACTTCTGTGGGGCGGCTGGGCCAAGGACCCCCGGAGGTTGCTCCCACAGGGACACACCAGAATTGCACTTAGAAACGCCCTGGAAATGACCACTAGGTTGCCCGAAAGACAGAGGTGACAGTGTCTCTTTAACTCGAGAAGATACAAATCACACGACAGGACCAGGGGTCCCGGGCCAGAGTGTCAACCATGCTCCTGATTAAGGACCCGGATTACAGAGGGAGGCAGAGGCAGTTAATACATTAGTCTGCCGTCTGGGCGGAGCCCTGGGCGCCAGCCTTACCTCAGTCTCAGGGGACAAATGGGCCCAGCAGACACTGCTGACTGACGGAGGGGCAGGCAGGCTCAGGCCCGTGGTGAGCTGGGGGTGGCTAAGGTGCCCGGGCCATCACATCGGAGTGCTGGGGGTGGGGGGCCACTGGCTACGATGGGCACTGTCCACGCTCCCGGGTATTTTCCACCTCCCTGTCCCTTTTAAAGGAATTTTGTGAGGCAGGTGAGGGGACTTCCTGAAGAATCATGCGACCTTCCCAATTTCCTGCCAAGTGCCAGAAAGCCACCAAAAGTGAAGCTCAGAGTCTGGGGAAACTGAGGCAGAGTGAATCCACAGAGGGGCCTGGTCAACTGGGTCCCGGGCTGGATGCACCCTTGCTCTGCCTGCTGACCTGTCCCTTTGGGCCTACTGACACCCCAAGATGCTAGGGAGGCTCTGCCTCCAGCCAGAGGAAATCTGGGGGCCAGCAGTATAGCTCAGTGGTAGAGCATTTGCCAGGATGCACCAGAAACTCCCAAACCAGACCGAAACCAGAAACAAGAGGTGTGTTCCCACTGCGGGACCCTCATGCCAGCTGGAGGGACGGCAGGAAGTGGCGTGGGGACTGACATCTTCGGACACGACAGCAGCAGAGGCGCAGCTGGGGCCAGGGGCTCACTTGCTCCCTCGCTCGGAACGACACTGGCACCACAGCAGCAGGTGCGGCCTCAGAGCTGGCGGACACAGGGCCCCTGCAGCGGGGCTCTGTCCCCCCATCCCTAGGGACCCCCAGAGTGGGCAAGCAGGGTGAGGGGCTGCGTGAGGGCAGTTCACAGGTTTCAGAGGTGACTGGCGGGGATCTGAGCCTCCTGGCACCTCTGCGTGGCCACCAGCAGGCTAGGTCTGGTGAGGGTGTGCCGTTTACCCTCCCTGGTGAGGCCTAAGAATCCAGCCACCTGGCACAGGGACTGTCCCTGACTTGCGTCCACCAAGAGTGCTGGCACTATGAGAAGGCCACTCTAGACACGTGCATGCTCCTGTGGTGACACTGCAGCACCTCCCGGGGCTCCTTCTGTTAAAGGGAACCTGGCTGTGGCCAGAGGCCCCGGCTCGTCTGTGCTCAGTGCCCAGGGACTAGAGCCTGGGGCCCAAGTCTGCCTGTCCCCAGAGGCAGGTGGTGACCACAGGAGGTCAGCCCGGGGTGTCACTCCACCCTGGAGGAGCCGTGTGGTCTCCTGCCCAGCTCCGTCAGGAGTTGAGCAGAGTTTTAAGCTGCTTTATGAGACAGGACACACAGCCTCAGCAGGTGAGGTCCCTGTCACCAATTCTTGAATGTTTCCCACCCCGACTCCCATCAGGGACATAGCTGCACCCCGAAGCCTGACCCCACACCCTGCCCAGCTCAGGAGCACTTCTGAAGAAACATGAAAGAAAGAAAAACGCCAAGGCACCTGACGCCAGCCGGAAGTAGCAGGGCCCGGGAGGCATTTATTGAAAACACAGCATTCAGAACAGGACGACTAGGGCCGGGTGGAGGGTACAGCGTTGGGGGTTGCTAGACAATCCACATTCTACTGTAGGAAGATGCGGGGACACAGGTCATGGGCCTTTCTGAACAGGACAGGACGGGACGGGACGGGACAGGCGGCAGGGGCGCCAGCACATGGGAGAGGTCAGTCCTGGTTTGGTCCAGAGCAAGTGTTACTAGGGCACATGCTCAGCACAGGGTGGGGACCCTAACCTGCAGGCTGCAACCTCTCAGGGACAGCCACCTTCCCCCTGTGCAATCCCGCCCCGGCCTGGGACAGCTGTCCCCTGCACCAGGCCACCCGCCGTGGGTGTCTGCTCTTCCACGGCTGTTGCACCAACACTAGAGGACTTATCTAGCGGACAGACAGTCCATTGGTAAAAGCCACTCGGTCTCTAGAAAGGCCAGGAAGCCTGACTGACATGCCTTGTTGCCACCAGGGGGCAGGGGAGGCACTGCCTAGCAGGGGATCCTGGCCAGCCTAGAGCTGGCTCGGGTTATTATAAATAATTTAATTTAAACACACACACACGCACACGCACGCACATCCTGCTCTTACCCAATGCCAAAGCTGCAGAAATTAGTATCACACTGTCAGTGTCCTAAGGAAGGGAGACCCGTGGGGACACCAGAGCGCATGCCCTTCCTCTCCCCCGCGCCCTGAGACTGGACAAGCAGGCCCGACCCCACCAGGATTCCCAGCTGCCAGGGGCAGCTATGGCCAGTGCACCTTCCTGCCCCTCATGCTGAGCTGGAGGGCCTGGGCCTCATCTGTGTTTTGGGGGGTGGTTTCTTATCTCACCCCACACAGGATGAGCTGAGTCCAGGGACCCAAGGTCACACACAAGCCCCTGCGGCTCTGGTGCACCACACACAGCAGAGGTGCAGACGGAACGGAACCTCCAGGGCCAGCCGTTGCCTGCTACCTGTGCCCTCAGGTTGGGGAGCTGGGGGCTTGTGCTGGGTACAACCGTCAGGCAGGTATGATCAGCTATGTCCTCCCTGGGCAGTGGTGGAGCTGCCCTTGAAGTGCGTGACACAGTCACCTGGAGGGAGTGGGCAGGACGCTAGGGCCAGAGGCACTGTAAGGCCTTGGGGAACCACAGGCTGACAGCTTTCTCTAGGGGAGATAGCACCTCAACCCTGCTGCCTCAGGTCACCTCATGCCCATGGGACCAGCACTCCAGGGTCCTGGCCAGGACCATGCACAGCCACAAGGAGCACTTCTGGGCCTTGCCCTGGGGGCGATGACCCTGGGTGGGACATGTCCCTGGGTGGCACCCTCAGGGAAATGGAGGACACCCCATGAGCCGCTGTAAGGAGGCCAGTGACAGGTGACAAGGACCTGGGGTCACACAGCCAGTACATCCCACGGGTCCCGTACCCGTGCTTCTCCCCGGCACTACACAGGAGCAGGGCCACATCCTCCTGCATGGCCCACAATGGGGAGGTCCCCACTGTGGCCTGGCTGCTGGAGGGAACCTGCTGTTGCCAAGGTAACTGTGCGCTTTGACAGGGATAACGTCGCAACTTCTGGCCGGGCTAGGTAGGGACCAAGGACAGTACTGTCCCTTTGGGAGGGCGCTGGGGACCTTACTCTGAGGACTGTCTCAGGGGAGGAACTTGGTATGGGACCCCAGGAGGCAGTCTAGCTGCAAGCGAGACCAGGGTGGCACGCCAGGATAAGGTTCCCCGGTAGGGACAGTTGGCAGCTCTGCCCTGGCCCTCGTGCACCCTGCCAAGTGGCCTGGGCCCTGCAGGCAGCCCCAGTGCTCAGGCCATGCAGCACAGCCCCTGTCCCCGGAGCCTGGCAGGAAGCTGGGGGTCAGGGGCGGGCTGCAGGGGCGCTGCTGGGGCACAGCCGCTGAAACAGGGTCTCAGGCCAGAGAGGTGGCGGCAGCAGCGAGCAGCTCCAGGGTACGTGGGGAGCAACTCAGATTGGGGGCCAGCTGGGCGGGTGAGGAAGGATAGGACGCCGACACCTGGCCAGGCCCTGGGACCCAGGCGGGAAGGGGAGTAAGAAGGACGAGGCCGCGGGGCGCCTCCTCCAGACGGCACGGCCCGGCCCGGGCCTGTCCAGCGTCTGTCCTCCCCCCGCAGTCACTGCTGCTGCTCTGACCTTCGGGGCCGGAACCTCCGCGGGCCCATCGCCTTCCTCGTGGCCACAGTTGCCGTGAAGCCCACCAGGCAGCACAGGGACATCGCGCTGAGCTTGAGCGTGTCCAGCCAGCCGGGCGAGGCCGCCTGCAGGTACTGCTCGGCCAGGTGCAGCCCCAGCAGCAGGGCCCACAGGCAGGCGGAGAAGGCGTCGATCCTCCGGAGCCTGTGGGAGACAGGGCGGGAGGGTGAGCGACTGCCCGGGGGACAGGGCGGGACCCCCAGCCCCGCCGCTTCTGCCCACACCGGGCCTCACTGGCTCTGAGCCAGTCAGTGCCACCCTGGGCGCCTGTCCCAGGAGGAAGCCAGGCCCAGTGGGACAGGTGGTTAGCAGCACCCTGATTCTCCAGGTGGGCTGGAGGAGGAGGAGGAGGTGACTGGGCCCATCCCACAGGGAAGAAGTGCTGGCCCAGTGCCCTGGCCACTCTGAGGCTGGCCACACGCAGTCCCATCGTGCCCGCCAGATTCCCGGGCAGAGAACAGGCACAAAGCCTACTTGGCTACGTGGTACCCAGGGTTCAGCCCAGGGCTGCGCGTTAGTGTCCCCCGCCCGCTGGCGTCCCCGGCCCGACACGCACCTGATACGGCCGGCCAGCAACATGGCCAGCAGACAGGTGACCAGGCCCAGGGCCACGATGCCCAACTGGTGGCTCTGCCCGAAGGCCCAGGCCTCAAGCAGCTTCTCCGTTGTGTGTTCAGGCAGCAGGTCCAGCAGCTGCCGCCAGCCCTCAGTCCCCTGGGCAGTGCTGTTGTCTGGTGCAGCTGAGCTGTTGCTGCCAGCTGGCAGGGCTGGGGGCAGGGCGACCCCCAGGGTGAAGGGGTTGCTGGGCCCGTACAGCGCCGTCATCAGCAGGAAGGCGCAGGCCAGGAAGGCCAGGGTGCGGAGCAGGACGACCTGGACCGGGGCCTTCGCTGCAGAGGAGCTGAAGCTCTGGGGAAGGGAGACACAGGTGAGGCAGGCGCCGGGGAGCTGCCCTCAGCACCCGCGCCCACTCGGGGTGGGAGTGCCAGCTAAGACCCTGCCGCAGCCAGCCCGGTGCCCAGAGCTGCCCGCTGTTCCCCTCGCTCCTGCACGTGTCCCCTGCTCTTCGAGAACCTTTCCCACCCCGTGACGACTTTGCCCCTCTAAATTTCAATCACTGTATCAAGATGTCACTGAAAGCTCCTCCTGTGGTCTAACTAAACTGCATTCAACGTGCAGGAAACTCTGATAGGAGTTAAAAAAAAAACCCAAAATACTCCCCCACAAAATCATATGGTATGGGGGCACATGCCTATAATCTCAGCACCAGAGGCTGAGGCAGGAGGATCACTGCCAGTTCAAAAACAGCCTGGAATACAAAGTGAGCCCAAGGCCAGCCTGAACTGCACAGCAAGACTGTCTCAAAAAAAATAAATAAATAAATGTACAGACACATACATATCCATGAGCTCCTCAGCTGGGGACCCAGGAGGCTGGGCGGGAAGAGAGACCCCAGGCCTGAGTACAGGGTCCATGTACCCCATGTCCCACTGTGACAGGCGGGCCCCCAGCACTTCATGAAGTCCGGACTGCACACAAGTCAGGTCAGCCAGGCGCTCGGGCCCAAACCCGGCACCGCAGGCACCCGGCGCAGGGCTCTGGGCAAGCCCTTCGGCCCCGGGTCAGGGCTCCGCAGCTGAGAACGGTTCACAGCGCCTCGGGAGGAGCTGAAGGCTGTCTCAAAGGTCAGGCAGGTGCTCAGGGACGGTGGCATGTGGCCATCGCGCCCCTGCCACTCTCCTCAGGGGCACACCCATTCCAGCTAGCGACGTGACGAGGGAGCCCGGGGTTCCCTGCAGACCCACACCCCGTGTGTGGGCCTCACAGCGCACCTGGGCCTGGTCCGCCTCCCGGCGCCGAAACTGGTGGCTGAGCAGCAGGGCGCGCAGCTGGCGGTTCTGGTGCTTGATATAGTATTCTACGGCCACCTGGCACGGCCGGCACAGCTTGTACATCTGCTCCAGGTGGTGGCGGTACACCTCGATCTCCTCATCGTACTTGCCCTTCGTGTGTGGGGACAGGGGCTCAGATCCAGGCCCTGGACTGCTCCCCTACCCCGCCACAGAGAATGGTGGCTCCAGAGACCGTGCTCTGAGCTGATGCTGCCTGGACGTGGCACAGATGAGCTGGGCTCCAAAACACACGAGAGGGCTGCTAGTGCCTGGGCCTCGGTGGGAGCTGAAGGGTTCTGTGGGCTTCAGGGACAGCTCAGGAGCTCAGCCCCTCCCTGGATCCCCCAGGGATTACAGCACTGTGCCTCCGCTGTTTGTCCACAGTGGTCAAGATAGTTGTGACCTCCGTGGAGACCTCATGGGCCAGTCAAGCCCCCTGCTGCAGACCCTGAGCTCCCGGAAGGACTGGGAGGGCCGGTGTGCCTGCACCTCACCTGGACTCTGCCTCCAGAGGTCATGGGATCCCGGCTGGGCGAGGTCTGGGGGTGAGCAGGGGACAGGCAGGAAAAGGAGCCAGGTCACCAGGCTCTGAGGTCCCATGGACACCCAGGGGAGGAAAAGCCCGGCTCAGCCAGGCCCTCAGCACCACTGCTTCCTCTCACTGCCAGAGCCAGGAGGTCCTCCGTCCAGGCACCCGTGGACAAGACAGGTTTGAGGGACGAGGACAGGATGGGCCCCACATCTCCCTCTGCCCAGGATGAACCCCTCTGCCCTGGCAGGCCTGAGATTTACTTCCCTGGGGTTCCCGGCTCGGTGCAGACATGGGGGGAGCCAGGGAGGAAGCAGCCCTGCCTGGGGTCACGGGGCGCTCACCTCCTCCCTGGGCGTGAAGGCCGCCAGCTGCTTGATCTTGGTGGTCTGGTGGTGGCTGCACCTGCGGCACAGCAACACCTGGCTGCTCACCCACTGCTGTGGCTGTGCGGGGTCGCGGGGGCTGGGCAGGCTGCTCACCACGTGGTTCAGGTGCTCCAGGTACTGGGCAGGGATGGGCTTGTTGTAGTCGCCGTTCTGTCGGGGTGGGGGAGGCGTCCTGGTCAGTGGGGGGCCCCTCCCTGACCTGGCACTGGCCCAGACCTGAGCCTGCGAGGGGCCGGGCCGGACCTGAGACTCCCAGGCAGCTTTCTTCAGAGATGCTTCATGCATTCGGAGAAGCGAAGGGTCAGCTGCTGTGGGCGAGGCCACCTGGCCTGGGCGCTCTTCCCAGCACCTCCCTCACCTGGCTCTGCGCCCAGGTCCTAGTTCTCAGGTCTTGGGGTGTAAACTGTGGCCTGTGGCACCTGCCTGTTTTGTAAATAAACCGGGACTGGAGGCAGCCCCGCTGGCTCCCAGGCTGGGCAAGGGAGCAGTGTGGAGCTTTGGACACGTGGCCACGCTCCCAGTGCCTGGGAGCATTGAGAACCGAGGTGAGGATGGGGCCCCCACCCCTGGGCCCGCACCTCCTGGAAGCCGTTGTACTGCTCGCAGTGGGGACAGTCCCAGCAGTTGCGGTTGCCGTAGGGCACCAGCGTGTCCTGGTTGCAGAACCAGCAGTTGACCATTGTGTGTGTCGGCTTTGCCCTGTGGACCAAGGACAGTGGCGTCAGCCTGGAAGACCCCAATTCCCTCGAGATGCGTGGCCCGGCCCCAGGCCACCTGGGAAGGGGTGCTGGACGTGGGGTCCGGGGACCCAAGGCCAGCAGCCCCCAAGGGCCTCAGGCTGCGACATAGGTGCAGAGGACTCAGGCCTAGAAGGAGAGACAGCATTCCCAGAGGGCTGTGGGGCTTCCTAGGAAACACCCCAGACAGCAGAGGCAGTCGTGGGGCGGGGCCAGTGACAGCTGTCTCCCTGGTGAGGGCACGTGTACATTGGCCCTCAATGGCCACACATGCTGTGACAGGTGGGGGCTGCAGGATAATCCAGCGCAGACACTGGGGATCTGTGCTCAGCCCTCTGTGTGCCTCACTGCGGGGAGGGGAGGCGGCAGCTGCTCCAGCCCTGGGGTCCTGCTCTTGATGTCCCTCGCCTACCCTCCCCGGGCCTGGGCAGCATGGGCAGCCGCCCCCAGAGACAGCCCTGCTGTCCAGACAGCCTGGGCTGCGGTGCTGCCAGCATCGGGGTGTGTGACCCAGGAAGTCCCGCCCCCCCCAGCCTGCGTACCCCAGGCTGCCAAATGGGTGCCACAGCACCCAACTGTTACGAGGACACAAGGATACAATGAAACAGTTACAGAATGCTTCGAAGGCCCAACTCTGTCACCAAATCATCCAGGGCTTGCCAGTGGCCTGGAACACCAGGCACTGCCTGGGAAGCTGAGCTCCAGCTCCTGTCACTGACTGGCCTTGCCCCTCCACTGAGGGCAGATTAGGGGAGTTCTGTCACCTGTGGCCTGTGTCACAGGGTCCTGGCCATGGGAAATGCCTGACAGCGCCTGGTCTACAGGCAAAACCAGATGTCAATGGACGGTAGTGACCCGGGGCTGGGAGGCCAGGGATGAGAACCAGAACCAGGCCCAGAAGGGGTGGGCAGCAGGATACCCCCGCTCAACACCCACACAGTGACCACATCTTGTCCGTCCACAGCTTGGGGCAGCAGCAAGGTTGGTGCTGGCACCCTGGGGAGGTAGCTTCCAGGGAGGGCCACCTGCGTACCTCCTTTGGCATCTCCACTTCATTTCCTCATCCTGAAAGGCTGTGGGGAGGGCGCCACCCAGTGCCGAGCTTGGAGTGGGGGTCAGCAGGCGCCCGGAGAGCCCACTGGGCGCCACCAAGGAAAAGGCAATGCGAAGGCCACTGGCGCCACCTGCGGCGGTGGCCTGGGAATCCACGCTGTGCTGCATAGTTGGCCTTTGCCAGTCCGGGGCAATTAAACGTTTAGTTTTGTTAATTTGTACCTACTTTACAGGCCTCTTTGTGACTGTGCATGGGGGCGTGTCCTGACAGCTGGTGACCAGTCAGTGCCCCCAGTGCAGTAAACTCTCCCCTCTGGATGATGGTCCAAGGTCCCCCAGCATTGGCCTGCCTGAAGGGGAGGCCATCCTCTGCGCCGGCCCTGGGGACCACTGACGGATGGGCAGGGACCCTGCAGGAAGCCCCTCCTGTCCCAGGAAGCCGCGGTTTCCACTCCGGGCTCCAGCTCTGCTGCTAAGGAAATGGCTCCGCGCCTCTTGGAGCTGGGCCTGGAAGCGCAAGGCGGGGATTCTCCCAGGTCCCTGGGGCTTGCAGCTCATCTCTGCCTGGAGGCTGGGGTGCTCCTTTGGGGCGGGTGGCTGGCCAGGTGGGGTCTCCGGCAGCAGTCATCTATTCCAGGGGTAGCTCTGAGAGGGGCAGGGCAAAGCAAGGGACAGTTTGAAGTCCCCTCCCGAGTCTTGTGTTCCCAGGGCAAAGTGTGTGGGCCTGGCCTTAGGGCTCCGCTCCCTCAGCTTGATGTGGGCACAGTCCTTTGGCCCCGCTTTTGCTCAGGGAAATGCCCCCAGGGCTTCCCTCACTCACCCTTGGCCCAGTTCCCTCCTCTGGGTCAAGCTCTGTCCACAGTTTGGCTCCAGAATGAGCCATGCTTGATGGACAAGGTTTGAGGTGAGGAGACAGGTACACGAGGAAGACAGCCCCGGAGAGCGGGCCTCAGCCCAGCGCTGGACCAAATGGTGGGAGGACAGCAGCCTGTCCCTGCACCCAGACTGTGTCCAGGAGACAGGGTGGGACCCCTGGGAGGGCAGACATCGATGCGGAGCTTTGGGGATGCCAGAGGGGAGGCTGCAGGTGAACATGCCCCTGTGAGCACACATCGTGCCCCGGCGGCCCTGACAGCACAGAGTCTGGGGACCGTGTGCCTCTCCCGGCACAGGCAGGGGCTGTGCTAAGGGGGACCCATTAGGGAGGGCACCCAGCGCCATGCCACACAGCAGACACCACACCAACGGGGCTCAGGTGCCCCCCGGCGGGGTCAGAAAGATCACTTAAGTCAGCCTGGTTCCCTTGAGACCCACAGAGCCTCACAGGTGGCTCCTTTTTTGGCTTCCGAGGGTCAGCTGGGCAACACTGGCCAGCTCATCCACTCGACGGGCAGAACCCGAGGAGGTTCCCCCCCCCTTCTACCCCACTAGTACCAAACTGCACCTCAGCACTGCCAGGACCAAGGGAAGTGCAAGCATCCTGCCCCAAACTCAGGCAAAACACTTGGAAATCCACAGCAATGCCACCGAGACCCCCAAATCTACACTTCCCTTGGGGTAGGCCCGGCCTGCGATGGCACAGCGCTCCCATCAGATCTCAGAGCCCTGTGAAAGGCTTACAAAGGCGGGACAAGAGGACAAGAATGACGACTCACACGGACAATACACAGGGCCTCTCTGATTGTCCTGAAGAACCAGGGACCACACGAGGTGTTGAGCCAGGGACTGGGGACAGCGGTGAGAAAGCAGCAGGCCTGGGACGGGAAAAGCTACAGGGACTGTGAGTGCAGCACAGGTCTGCTCCATGCTTTGGTCTCCAAACACACACAGATGCCACAAGTGTGATGGGTGCAGGAGGCACCTGCAGGGGATGCATCCCAGATAAGGGGGGGGGGAGGACCCAGCTGAGCAGCAGAGTCAAGGTCTAGGGGAGGAACAGGCCACCATGACTGCCTGGACACAGGGTGGGCCAGCCGGGGAAGGTGTCACCTGGGGCTTCTGGCCTGGTGCTCTCTCCTGCCTGAGGGTGCAGGGACGCAGGGAGGTGATTAGGGAGCTCGCATGTCATGAGGCTGGGTGGCAGCTATACCCAGATGGGTCGGGCAGCAACCCGACCTTTCTGGGGCTTTGTTTTCTCATTTGTGAAACAGGGAGGACAAGAGGAGAGGCAGCTGAGGGGCACCCCGAGCTGGAGCTGCTGCCTGGCCAGCAGTGCAGGGGCTCAGGGCCGCCTTCAGCATGAGGTGACAGCTGTTCCCATCATTAACGACAATGGGGGTAAAAGGACCTCATGGTGGAGAAATCCTGGGCCCAACGGGGGCTTGCGAGGACTTCAGGGCTTGCGAGGACTTCAGAGAAGTGACCAACCACTTCTGGGCGCCCCAGCTGGGGCCGAGTAGACAGCACCTATCAAGACTCGGCCCCTTCCACACCCTCCGCAGGGCCACCTCCTGCCTCTGCCATCACTGTGCTGAGCCAGCATAGGCAGCCCTGGCAAGCCGCCTTCCAAAAACAGCTCTGCTCGCATGCCCCCTCCCATTCAAAACTCCCGCAGTGGACAGGCCAGGGGAAGAAGAGTAAAGATCTGTGCCATGCTGCTCTTGCTCTGAATCAATGTCAGTGGCCAATTTATGACCCCTAAATGAACCCAACTGCTCTGTGAGGACATCTCAGGGCATCCCAGGAAGGACGGGTCCTTTGCCCAGTTCCAATGCCATGCTTAACTCTCTGTAACCTAGGGGCGTGGAGAGACTTCTGGGCACTATGGTGGCTGCCACTGCACCAGCTTGCCCTGCAGCAGACCATGGCCCCAGATGCTATGTCAATAAGGGCACAGGGAAGGACATGGTACTGTGATGGAGCCCTGCCTCCTGCAGCCCATGCCAAACGCCAGAGGAAATGCAGGCTCTCAGCGCAGACGCTGCATCCCCTGTTCCGGAGAAACGTGCCTTCTGCCTCAGTTCCTGTGGCTCTGAAACAACCGGCTTGGTCAGGCTGGTCTTCCAGAGAAGTGGGTGGGGGACCCCCTTGGGTCGGGGCTCCCACACTCCCTGCCTGGGAATCCCAGTGTGAGTCGCACCTTTCCACACTAGCGCTCACCGTCCCCCTGAGCAGCAGGACGCATAAGAGGTTAAGAAAGACTCGCGGGCCACGCTGCGGCCACGCTGCCCGGGGTCAAGCTGCAGCTCTGCCACTGGCTGCTGGACCCAAACTGTCCCGAGAGTGTTCTCGCCCACCTTCCTCCATGTCCCCAGGGAAGTGGATCGGGTGGGACGCGGTTCGCTATTCCCTGGGTCCTGCTGGAGCAAGAGGCCCTTTCATTGCTGAGGCGGAGGAGCAAGGCCAGCTCTGTATGCGGAGTCTGCAAGTGACCCTTGCCCCTTCCACATGGGGACACATCTGTCCCTAGGCCATAGCTCAGCCGGGATGCAGTTTAGGCCAGGGACCAGGACGGCGGGCTCCAGACGGGGCTGCTCCCAGTCCACTGCGCCGCTCCTAACTGATGACAATCACTTAGCTCGCGGTCTCCCGCCTCCTGGCTCTGGAGCACATCCCGAGCCGTAGCGAGCAAAACGGCAAGCCCAGCCTCACCCAGCATGCCGCCGGGGCCTAAGCGCCCAGGGGCCCAGGAGGTACCCGGGGGCAGCGGCGGGAGGAGGCGGCATCGCAGCCCCCGCCCCGGACTGCTCCCAGGCGCGATTCCCAGCCCGGCGCGCGGTGGGGGTGGGGCAGCCCGTTGGCCGCGCGAGGACTCAGGCCGGGCCGCGTGCGGCCAGGCCCGCGTACTCACCTCCGCGCGATCCGGTAGAGCAGCACGCCGGCCGCGGCGCACGCCGTGACGCCCAGGCCACCAGCCAGGCCGGCCGTGGGGCAGCGGGCCAGCAGCGCGCCCAGGCCTTCCATGGCTCCGGCGCGGGCAGCTGTGAGACGAGTATGGGGCGCTGGCGGGGACGCGCCTGCTCGCGCCGTGACCTTCGTCGCTTTGTAGCCGGCGCGGGCCCCGCCCCCTGACTCGGCGCGCTCCCTCCGAGCAGCCAATCGCGGTGCAGGACAAGCGAGGAGGGCGGGGCGCCGGTGGAAGCGCGAGGAGTCGGCCCGGGTGCGCCCCCTGGCGGCCGGAGGTGGACGGTAAGCCGCGGGCCCGACGACGCCCCGCCCACGTCGCCGCTGGCTGCGCACATGCGCGCCGCGTGGGTTCAGAGCCGAGGATACGGAGGCTGCGGCTGTCCAGCGACCGTGATCGTGCGGGCTACCTGTTGTTAGTCCTCTCCCCGCGAGGCCTGCCTTCCCAGCGTCTGGCCGAGTTCGGTCTGGGCGCGTAAGGCTGTTTTCCTGCAAGCCGCAGCACCTCGGAAGCCACAGTGGTGAAGGCATAGGAGCACAAACTCCCCCGGTTGAACCATCGCTGCAGCGGTTGCAGAGCGCAGAGCTGGAGGGGGCCTGCGGGGCGACGCTGTCCTAGCCGCGTGCAGAGGACTTCTGTGATGGTCTAGCAGGGAAGCCCCTGTGCGATTGGTTCACAATGACTTGCAAGCGGGTTACCTGGGCGGGCCCTTGGGGGAAGAAGACCGTTTCTGTATGGACTGGAGCCCGATTACTAGCCAAGGAAAGCCGATAGGACATATTTCTGTCTGTGCAACGTTTTCTGTGATGTCACAACTTCCAGTGCTTCGGAGGTCAGTACTGAGTCCTTGGCGGGGAGCCACAGGTCAGTGGACGCCACGGTCACCTTTGCTTTCTGTGGTCACTAACTGTCCTCATCAGGTGCATTTCCAGGCAGGAGGAGGAAGGGGACCCTCGAAACCTAGCAGGTCTCTGCTGTAGGAGGCAGTGAGGACAAGTCCTTCGTTCCGGTGTCCACTGAGTTATCGGGGCCATCCTTAGCTTCAGCGTGGTGAGCCCCAACCCTCAGGTAACGGAGGTCTGCCAGACCCTGGCTTCGGAGCCAAATACGCCTGTTACGTTTAGATCCAGAATGGCCCCCAGAAGGATAAGTCCCCAGTCCCTTGTGCAGAGGGAAGGTGGAGCCGAGCTTGATCTGATCCTAGCACTCTGGCAGCGAGGCAGGAGGTCCGAGGCCAGCCTGGACGATGTAGCAAGACCCTGTCTCAAACAGGGAGAAGGGCTGGAGGTGCAGCTCAGTGCAAAGGCTGAGTTCAACCCCCAGTATGCCAAAAGGAAGAAAGGGGGGCCCGGCAGGGGCCCTCTGGTTCTCACAGCTAGCCCTCAAGGGACACCATGGACTCTGGTCTTTCCCTTTTGCCTGTACATACGTGGCTAAGAATAGCAAATCCCAAAGCCTTGCCTTGTGACGGAAGTCAGTCCTGGGGCTTCTGCCCTCTCCAGAGGACACCTCCTTTCCTCTCTGCCTGTTCTCCTCCCACGCTGGGTGCTATTTCTTTCATTTCCTGCCCTGGTGTAGGAGAAGCAGAAAACTAAATTATCCTAGCTAGTAAATGACTTATTCATTTAGAATGTAGAGCCAGGTGTGGTGGTGCCTGTCTCTAAGCATTCCAGAGGCTGAGGCAGTTGGATCACTGTCACCCACACTACACAGAGAGTTCAAAGCCAGCCTGAGCTACATGGTTAGATCCTATCTCAAAAAACCAAAAAGGGGGTGGGGGAAAGGAATAGGGAAGTGGAAATGAAGCAATCTAATTTTTAATTATCATTGATACAATCTCGGGGAAAAATCTTCAGGTTTTCCTCTGAATGTTAAAGCTGGAGGCTGTTCCAAGTGCCACCATCAAACAGTGATCATGAGCTTCTGGGATGGAGACTGCCTTGCTGGCACACACATCAGCTACCAGGCCGAGGTGAGGCTGGACTAAAGTGGCTCATGGTGACTTCCGGATACAGACTTCCCTGTGGCTCCACGGATGAACCAAACTTCACTTTAAATGTGATTTGAAATTATCTCCCTTTTGCTTTCCCCAGTGACTGCGACTAAATCACAAACACAGTGCATCGATAGTAGGATCAGTATCACTGGAGAGAGGCTGAGGCAGGAGGATCCACTGTGAGTTTGAGAACAGCCAGGGCCACAAAGTGAGCTCAAGACCATAGAAAGATCCTGTTTCAAAAAGACAAACAAACAAACAAACAAACAAGAATCAATATAGAATTGTTGGTCAGGCATGGTGGCTCACACCTGTAATCCCAGGACTCAGGAGGCTGAGGCAGGAGGATTGTTGCAAGTTCAAGACCAGCCTGGGCTACAATGTGAAGTCAAGGCAGCCTGAACCGCATAGCGAGACCCTGTCTCAAAAAGACAAAAAACAAAACAAAACAAAACCAGAGCTGTCCTTCAGTTGACAAGTAACCCTCAGCTACAATACACTCACATTGGGGCTAGGGTGCTGATGAAAGATGACTGAGTTTACTTGGGATGTTTTGGGGTAGCTACTAGGGGTTGAATATAGGAGCGCTCACACTGAGCAAGAGCTCTACTGGCTGAGCCCCATCTGTCCCCAGCCCCTTCTTTTTATAGCCCTTAGCCCCTTGTTATATTTTATTCTGACGCAGGGTCTCACCATGGAGCCTAGGCTGGCCTCGAACTGGCAACCCTCCTGCCTCAGCCTGCTGCACGGTAGCTAGGAGATGGGTGTGCGCCATCATACTGGTTGCCTTCCGTTGTATTACAATCTTTTGGTTCCCATATTAATTTCCTTGAAAAACAAGGGAATAAAATTCTGGTAATTTTTAAAAACTTTGTTCCAGGGTATTCAAAAATACCCACACCTGCAGTCAGAGTGCGGGCGGCCCGTCAGTGCTGCATGGGCTCTGTCCCCAACACTGGACCAGAGCCCTCGAGGGCCCAGCAGCCAGGGCCAGCTGCGGCTTGCAGAGCGCCTGGCTCGGCCCAGCTCTGCTGTTGGAAGTGGCCCAGAGCCGGGGGGCCATGAAGCAGCGCTTTGCGATCCGTGCCATGCGTTCTAACTTCAGGAAACACTCGCGCCAGGGCGGCATACTTAGTTTCTCCTTCTCTGCCCCCAGGAGCTCAGTGGTCTGTGTGAACTGGAGGTGTGTAGAAGGGAAACAGCTGGGAAGGCTGCCCAGGCAGCGCCCCAACGCAGCATTGTGCGACCGTACATCTTCCTGGTCAGCCGGGGCGACAGCCTGCAGGTGAGCTAGGGAACGGTGCGTGCTTAGCCTTTAGCCCTGTTGCTGTGTCTCCCAGAAACACTCAATCCCTTAGCTACAGTGTACAGTAAAGTGAGCATAAAAGAGGACACGAACCCAATTTATATTTAAATTAAATAGCATGATTTAATTTAGTTGCTGCATAATCCTGGATCCTCTTTAAGTTAAAAAAAAAGTTATAATTAACTATTAACGTTAATCAATTCAAACCTTCCAGAAAGCATGAATCCAGAAGGAAATGTCCACCATAGTGACATGAACCAGACACGCTACAGCCTCCTGTGTCCGTCTGGGACACGCTATACAGCAACGGAACAGAGATCGTGGTTTCTCAGGTTTATTCTAAGCACAGTGTATGGCTGTTACTGCACACGGTCCTCCAGCAGGTACACGATGAGCTCGTAAGTGGACAGCACGATGGCCGTGTTGGGGATCTGCCGCACGAGCTGGGCGAAGAGGCCTCTGTAGAAGGCGAGGTAGCCCTCCTCGCGGAACACCAGGCGAGCTGTCTGCACGAAGGACTTGTACTTGGTGCCCTCCTCCCGCAGCCGCGTCCGGATCACCTCTGCGGGGACAGAAGCACACGCTGTATGGCACTGCTGTAGTCGCGGGTTGCAAGGAGAAGTTACACGCAGGACATGTGATCTACAGTATTATTTATGATGGTCACCACAAGAGGTAGATACAAGGAAAGTACAGGAAATCTGTCCACACACTAGAGACCTAGAGAATGCAGCCGAGGGTTTGGGTCCCACAGCAATGCCCTGCATGAGTCCAGCTAAAGACCTGGAGCCCATGACAATGCTCTCTGTGGGTCCGGCTAGAGGCCCAGAGCCCACGACAGTGACTCATGCAAGTCTGTTTCACGGATCTGCACTGGGAAGACCCAAAGGTCAGTGGTGGAAGCTAGAAAGACTGTGCCAGGAGGTGAAGGAGCTGTGCCCGTAGGCTGAGGGATGTACACTAGAACCGGGAAGTGATGCTCAAGGTAAGGACCAGGGCTCCCCTGAAAAGTACCACAGCCATCCTAAGTGACAGTGAGGATCCCAGCCCCTCCAACAATGTACATGCCAAGTACATGCCAGGGAAGCAGCTCAGTAAGCTCATTCAGGAGAGCCCACGGCAACAGGAGAACCAACAGCACCAAACAGCAGAGATCGGTCAGTAGGATGGGAATTCTGTGAGTCTTTTTTTTGTTTGTTTGTTTTGGTACCAGGGATCGAACTCACAACCTCATGATCCCTGGCCAATTCTGTAATGCTTTAAAAAATAAAAAATGGGCTGATTACCCATGTCACAGGTAATCCCAGCACTTGGGAGGCTGCTAGGAGCTTGAGGTCAGCCAGGGCTACACAGTGAATTCAAGCCAAGCTTGAACTATGTAATGAGACCATGGCTCAAAAAACAAAAAACCCACTAACAACAACTGCCCCACAAACAAAGCAACAATCTGGCTGGGGGTACAGCTCAGTGATCATGTGTCCAGATTGGTTCTTGGGTTGGAGGTTTAAGTGCCTGCCTGACAAGTGTGAGGCTGTGAGTTCCCCAGTACCAAAAAAAAAAAAGACTTGGGGTTCTAACCCCAGCACCAAAACAGGGACAATGACATCCCTAAAACCTAAACTCCCTTGAAGTTGCCTCAGCTCCTCACTCAACGTGTCCCTGAGCTCATGGGTCGAAGGCAGGCTTTGGTCCCTGGTGCAGAGTTCAAGGTGGGAACCTGGGGGGGGGGGGCGATGTGCCTGGAACACAGGGGCTCCGACTGTCTCGGGCTCACCTCAGCGCGGTGGCACTGGGAGGCAGACAGCCTGGCTGAGAAGGGCAGTTGGTGGGTCCCTGGGGCAGGGCCTGAAGCTGTGCTCTAGTCCTGGCTTCCCCTCTGCCTTGTCCCCTCGGCCTCAGCCAAGCTGCCCGCCAGGTTCCTGCCTCACCTGGGGCCTGAGAGCGAGGGGCCCAGCCGAGCACAGGCCACGAGGGATCTCTCCTGCTCCGAAAAGCCAGCTCAGCTTGCATGAGAAACTCCTTTGAATCGAGAGTTTTGGGGAGTCTCTGTAAACACTGGAAGTCTGCAACACGGGCCCACATTCCTGCTCAGCAAGGTCCATCCCCAGCAGCTGGAGCCAATGAAGCACGGCCCTCGACCCCACAGTGAGCCCAAGTGTCACTCATATGCAAGCCCCTGTCCACAGGAATGGGTGAGCACCCCGCCTCGTAACCAGCCTGAGTGAACCGTACGCACGTGGCCCTGGGTGAGGGTGCTCAGCTGCTGCGGATGTAGGCATCTCATACATGACCCGCTTCCCGGGCAAGTGTGTGCCAACAGAGATACCCGAGCGGGACTCTGCTTTTCCGTCTGTGCTATGAGGTCTCTGGGAAGTGACAGGTGACGAATCTGTCAGCTGCTCTACTGCTCCGGAAGGAAAAACCAAAACTTACCGTGTGGGTAAGCGATGCAGGAAGCACATCCCTTGGAGAGGGCAGCAGCTGCCATAAGTCCTAAAAATCGTGTGGAATTTTGCTCTGCTCCGTTCGTGGGAGCAGCCAGGGGAGCCCCTTTCAGGTACTTCTTTAAGCTCTCATAAATAGCGAAGCAGATGATGGTTTCCGAGATGCCGGCGTAGGAGGCGGTCAGCCCTCTGTAGAAGCCGCGGACACCCTCGGTCCGGTACACGTGCCGCGCACACTGGAGTGTGTTCATCTGCTTGGAGCCCCGCACCCTGCAGGAAGGAAGCCAGCGACAGGAGTGACTCGCGAGGGACAGAGTGTACAGAGGCCTGCCGCTTGGCCCCGACCTGGATGGTTGCAGAGGGGCCTCGGTCAGCGGGGGCGAGGGGGCGGCCCGAGGCTGACGCTGCCCACGGAGGTCTCGTTGCAGTGAGCACAGCGGCACTGGACGCAGACCAGAAACGGGCCCACTGCACCGTGCACTGGATTAAACCGCTTCAGCGGCAGGAAGATGCGCGAGGCTACTACCAGGAGACAGCGAGACTGAGTTATAAGGGACACGTGACTACGGCGCAGACATGCCGAGGGAAACGCTGTGCGTGGAAGGCTCTGCAGGTGGTGTGGGGTGTGTGAGAGTGTGTGTGTGTGTGCACAGGCGTGCCCCTGGGGCCTGATGCATAAATGCTGACGCTCCTTTTATCATCTCTAAACTTAGTTCCTTCTCCCTTACTCCTTTCATAAGAAAGGGAACCTACAGTAAGGTGACACTGATCAGTTATTTTTCTATAGCTCTCTGTCCCTGTTGGCACTTTATAAGGGCAGTTAACCCTGAGAGGACCAGTTTGTCTTGCAGGCGCCTGTGCCGCTGAGCTACACCCCTGGCCCCTTCGCTATGTCATCTATGCATGCATGGCCCCTCTCTAGGCCCAGCCTCCTCTGCCTGATTCACTGTGACACTAGTTTATGGAATTCAGTGCTGCAGATTCTGAACTGCAGAATAAAGCCAATTAAGAGCTTTACCCTGCACCACAGAATCTGTGTCCCCAGACAGAGCGGCGTGTACCCCTCAGGCTCCACCACTGGGCCTGGGCCCTCTGTGCCCTGCCTGGTTGCTCTTGGGGTGGGGGTGGGGTGCTGTTGGCTCCTGAGGTCCCCACCCCCCTCCTCAGCCTGCCTGGACACTCAGGGATGCTCCAGGCTTACAGAGCATCTCGGGCCCCTGGTCCCACTTGGCTGCGGTTCTGCTTCGCTGTGAGGCTGTGAGCAAGGAGGCTGGAGCCGAGTCCTGCCACTTACAAACCAGCAGAACACACTGGGGACACAGACGTGAACACAGCTCCAAGATGCGCCCTGCTCACAGCAGGCAGATGAGTGTGCACAGAAAGGCTGGCCACACGGGTGCGCTTATCCACCGCTGCATGGAGTGATGTCAGACTGTGTGCACAGCAGTGTGGTGGCAAGGGCTGCAGGGAAGCAGTGGGTCACGGGTGAGTCAGGAGGACTCTGGCAAGGACAGCGCACTGGGACCCAGGGACACACACTGAGGAGTCACAGGCACTACCCTGAGTCACTGACCCTCATGGGAGGACTGTAAGGGATGGGCCCACCCGATGATCAGCCCTGGGTACTCATGAGGCGCCTCCCAGCAGACAGACAGGTAACCCCGGAGTCCCAGCCCCACTCAGAGGAAAAGGAACCCAGGCAGGGCCCTCCCCACCCATCCCAGCCTCCAGGCGCCCTGTCGCCCCCTTCCCTGAGGCAGCCAAGAGGCAGGCTGGACCTCCTGGGGTTTCCAGGGTGCATATTTCTAGACGACAGAGCACAGAGCTTATTGGATTCCACTTAACTCCACTCTCCCCTGGAAACTGGCAGTCCTTCAGTTAGGAGCGGGGAGACAGGCCAGAGTCACAAAGGGAAATTATTTCCCAAGTATATGACTTCAGTCACAAATATACAAAGCACTCTTTAGGATGACTGCTTCGAAATTACAGGCATCGCTGGCTGCCACTGGAAGTTATTATCTGACGCATCAAAGTGCACTACTACATTTCCGGGCTTTGTTTTTTTTTTTTTTTTTTGACATTGATGACTGTATTTCAATAACTGGTTTCTGCTGCCTTAAAAAATTTTTTTTTAGGAAGCACACAGGCTTTACTAGAAATACTAAAGGAATCTGTAGTACAAAAAAAGTTAAGAACTTCTGGCTAGAGTTTCAGGGCAGACATCCAGTGTAGCTGAGGCCCTTACTCAAATTACTCCCAGGCCTACAGGTGGGTACTGTTCCGCCCTCACTGCCATCTCGCCCAGGCAGCCAGACCTCGCAGGATGGTCCCCAGCACCCCAGCCGGGTGGGAGCTGGAAGAGTCACCAGAGGAGGCCACCGGCGAAGGCAGCCAGGACGCCTCAGAGGCTTCCCATCTTCTCCTCATCTCTGTGGCATCTGCTCCCCACAATGTATGACTCTCAAGATGCAAGGAATTGGCACACTTCTGTAATGCCAGCACTCAGGAGGCTGAGGCAGGACAACTGCTGTAAGTTTAAGGCTGGCCTGCACAGCCTGAACTGTATAGTGAGACCCTGTCTCAAAAGAAAGAATTTTTGGGTACTGAATACTTAGACTGAGAAAAAAGCTGAGGGAATCGCTAAGGACTCCCATATCTCACTCCATGGTTACAATTGGGGGAGAAAAAAAATTCCTAGGGACTCTTACATTGAGGAAGGAGCAATTAATAACTTACTTCCGCTCTAGCTGCATCCGAGTCTTGACCATCCATATAGGGTTCATTAAGGAATTTGTGACAAAAGCTGGAAGAGAAAAATCCAGGAAAAGTCATCAGTGAACAAGGGTCAGTGTTGATGAAAGTTGTCTACACCACACAATAAACTCGGAAGCAGGGTGCGGATATGTGGCAGGAAGCAGATGTGTGCTGGCGCTGCAGAGGAGCTTCACCTACCCTGAAATGCAAGCCCCACTGCTCCTGGCGGATCCCAAAGGAAGGGCTCAAGTCCACCAGTCTTGCAGCCTCTAGGGGGTGCTGTCGGAGCTTCTGTCAATCCCAAGGAAAAACTGCCCTCAACACTGGATTTACAAGCTCCAGATCCAGAAAGGATGTGCTTTCAGAATTTACTGATGTAATCCAGAAGTCACCACACAGCTTTACCCGGAGTAAGGGAACTGAATGTCCGTTCACCTGAACTCAGACTGAGAAACCTGAGAACCTGAGCCTGACATCTTATGACTGCTCTGTGTGACATGGGCCCCGCTGTGTGCTGACTGCTCCACACCTCACAGCCCAGATTGTTCCTGAGCGGCAGGAGCCTGGCTGGCTGGGGCCCGCCACCTCCAGAGTCCCAGGCAAACTGATGAACGAACGGGAGGGCGCTGGCCTAGAAAGCACCCTACAGGTCTGCCTTATGTACCCAGGTTCCTCTAAGTTAATTCTGCAAAGCCTATGGAATTGGTTTAATAGCTTTAGTGGTGGTTCACCTGCTGTGGAATGCTGCAGGTGCTTGTAAATGTATCAGATGAAAGTTTCTTTCTTGTTTTTGTATGGTACTTGAACTCAGGACCTTGTGCTTGCCTTGTGCTGCTGGGCTACATCCCTGGCCCCTTCTTTCTTGTGTCAAATAGTTTGCTTAATATGATTTTCTCTTTGAGGTTTAGAAACCAAACTATAACTACAGCTGGGTTGCTGGTAATTGTGAGACTAACAAAGGCAGATGAAGCTGGTGCACACACCTTACAGTCTGGAGAAGGTGGAAATATTTCTAAAATGCTCATTTAGATTCTCTACAATGCCTTTCAATCTAACGGACATAAACATCTGTACAGAGAAGGAAGCGACATTTTCTTGGCGGCCCACAAGTCCGCCTTCCTGTGTGCCTGACTGGGCGAGCCCCTGCCTTGGGCTGGGTGCAGTCACTCCATAGTCCCTGAGCCTCGCCGCTGGGCAGGAGGCACGAAAAGCAGCTCTGATTCTAGAGAATAACTTAGTGGAGAAAGCAGAAAGACATAAAAAAACATTACTATTCTTTAAAAAGAAGCACAGTGGGCCCAGGATTTAGCCCAGTGGCATAAGTGCCCACCTTGCAAGCCCAAGGTTGTGAGTTCAATCCCAGTACCAAAAAAAAAAAAAAAAGCACAACACTATGCCAGGTGGGGTGGCACACACCTGTAATCCCAGCACTTGGGAGGCTGAGACGGGAAGGTCACCATGAGTTCAAGGCCAGCCAGGGCTACATAGTTCAAAGCCAGTCCATCTCATAAACAATAACAACCAAAAAACCCAAACACACTGACTGGCAGCATGCAGAATGTATAAATAAATTGGGAGGGAAAATAAAAAGTCTGGTCAGAAAATGAAACCAAGTTACAGATTGCTTGAATATTCCTACTGGATCAATCCTAACAAAGCTTTTGAAAAATGATTTTAGGTGCAAAAGCAGCAGGGAGCTACTATTTAACGCCTGGCAGAAAGAACAAAGCGTGCTGGACAGACTCTCGGGGACTTGTTAGGGTCACGTACCTGCAGAGCCAGCGGAGAAAATGTGCACAATATTGCTGTTAGGCACGAAAATGCCGTTAAATTGCTCTTTGGCTTTGGAGTAACATGCAAAGTACACAGCCCTGTTAGAACAAAGAGAGACCGCGATGAGGAGACTGCTGTGGCAGGGTCAGTGCTACATCCCTCTGCAGCCTTGGAGACAGGGAAGGCGCCGCCCAGAACCATGCGTGGCCTGCCCCACGCTGACACCCACACAGAGATCAGTCAGTGGTGACAGAAGTGTCTAGCCATCACTGAGGAAAATGAGATGTGGCCAGGACATACTCAAGGTCCTTTCCTAGTCTCATTCTGGGTAAGCAACTCCTTCAGGCTTCAATGTACAGTGAACCTTAACGTTTGTAAATTTCTAAAATGTGTCACACTTGTTCTGCCTTCCACCAAAGAAAGAGCCAAACATTACTTGAACTGTTTCTGATGATGCGGGCTCCGGCACCGCAGGCCTCCGGGCCGTACCCTTTCCCCCACCACTGTAGGCGCCCGCCACCTGGGGCTCTGGCCACTTCAGGGACCCTTCCCACCGATGGCCAAGGGGGCAACCGCACGCTTCACTGCTCATCACGGAGCTGGACTACTGTCAACCCAACCTGAAAAAGGCCTTTGCTTCACGCCAAGCGCCTGTCCTAGGTCCCCACAGACCAGACCAAAGCAGTGCAGTCCCATGTGCTAGTTTGTTATCTAAGCTTTTTACAAAATCAGGTTAAGCCAAGAGGCTGCACTTGGGGTTAATCCTGCAAACTGGAACCAGAGGGGGAGACTTTGCCTCAAAAAAATAAAAAACAACAACAACAAAAATCACCAGTAACAAACAAACAAAAAAAGGAATCAGAGAGAGAAAGAAATAAAAGACTCCCCCAAAGGGTCTTCTCTGCGGGCAGGATAATTTACAGCGAAGTTCCCTCTGCTAAACCAGTGGCCTGGTCTGAGCTGGGGGTTTCCCATCACCCCGCCTCCCCGCCCCAGCCTCACAAGGAGAGTAGCCCGGAATGCCCAGAGCTCCTCCCAGTGGCCGGCCGCTAATACTCTGCAGTCCTGCTGTCTGTAAAACCAACCTCTCCCACTCAGCCCAGCAGAACACACCCTGCTTAGGCAACGGAGTGTTGCCTGTCCCGCACAGGTGACAGTGGCTCAAATGTGGCTGGTGAGACAGAGGAAATGAATCTTTACTGTTTATTCACTTAAAAAAAAAACAGGCACAGGAGACCAGCAGCTACTATGCTGGACAGTGCATCTCCATATGTTCACACAGGCTGTGCAGAGAATTAAAGCTTATTAAAAAAAAAACAAGGGTGTCGGTTTACAGACAGTAAAACCAGGAGCCTTCCCATCCCCCAGGCCAGCAATCCAGGTGTGCAGGGTAAGCACAGGGCCAGCTGTGCTCTGGGCCTTCCCTGACACGTGCCCACAGGACACCCCCCCCAGGTGCTGACCACGAGCCCCACGGAGGGCAGCAGCTGCTGACTCAAAAGGTCAGGTGATGGCGACAGATTCACTTTCACACTTAACAAAGCAGCCAGAATCTCCTTATCCAACACTAGAGACACGCCCAGCCAATCAGTCCACCTCCACACCGAGAATCCGAGAATCCGGAGGCAGATCCGGCTCAGGAGCACAGGACCCGCGGGGCCCTGTAGAGCCAGCTTACCTCGAGGGTGCCACACCAACCAAGTTGGGCCCCAAGCCTCTGAAAAGTGACTTTGGTCCCTCCTTCTCCAGGATTGACCTGAGTAAGAAAAGATACACCTTTAGACCCGTGAGCAAGGCCTGCACCCCACGTGAGATGATTTTGGGTCAGCTTCTCGAAACAGTGTTTAAGGGACCATAGACTCGGACCCAACCCCATGACAGCGTGTGATCAGGGGACTGGAGACAGAGCATCGTTCACAGAGGAAAAGCAAGCTGTGAAGCCTCTCATTAGGAACATTCAGCACCCTCTTCCTTTCTCCAGCAGACTCAGGTTCATCTCTGCCCTGCAGCCCTACCACCGCAGGACAGGCAGCTGCACTACGGGTGCCTCAGTTATCAAAGGCTCCGTGAGAATCAGGCTCGATGGTCCCTTTGCATGCCGTTTCTTCTGGACTTACAGCCTTTTTTTTTTTGCTACTGGGGATTGAACTCACGACCACGTGCTTGCCAGGCAGGTGCTTATGCCGCTGAGCTAAACTTACAGCCTATTTGTAACAACCCTGCCTTCCAGGTCTTTACCTGGTGTGGGAGAGCCCTAAACGGAAATAAGGAATAGAAAAGCCTAGGAAGTTTCCAGTTTTTTTTTTAATTTTTAATTTTTTTCAAGAACTTAAAAGTTTAAGAACTTAAAACTCGAAGGTTGGTAGCTCAAATTCAAAGGTAATACTGTTGCTTTTTAAAAAAACTTTCTGTATAGCATAAAGTTTACCATTTTAATCCTTTAAAAATGCATTTACTTATTTATTTTTTGAAGACAGGTCAGGCTGGCTTGGAACATGCTGGGTAACCCAGGCTGGGCCTGCATTTGCGATCCGCTTGCCTCAGCCTCTTGAGTGTGGGACCTCGCCACTTCCGATGCAGCTGCAGGTGCAGGCGTGCACCCCTGCAGGGACATGGACCCTGCTGTGTACTGGCACTACCATCTGCCTCAGAAACTCATGTCCTCCTGCAGGAGCCGTCCCCCCGGAACACTCCCTTCTCAGCCCTCCCGAGGGCGCCCCTGTGCAGGTCCCCTCTAGACACCTGGTGTTGGCAGAATCTCACTCAGTCCTGTTCACAACGGGCTTCTTTCACTCCACAAGGTGCTACGTTCATGTCTCAGAGTCCGCCCTTTCCCAAAGGTGGAATGACATTCCGCTGCTGTTTATGCCACCTGCCCAGACCTCATTTACCTACTTGTCGGGCAGTAGACACCTGAGTTGCTTCCAACTTCTGCTAGTGTGGGCCACACTGCCATGAACTTGGGGGTACAAACATGGTGTCTGGATCCCTGCTCTTAACTCTTTGGTCTGAGAAGCGGGACTGCTGGATCACACGGTCACTCTGTTTAATTTTTACTGTTTTCCATTGGCTTTATCAGACATTTCTACCAGCAACCCACAAGCGTTCTAATTTCCCCATAACTTCATTAGCATGCTTAAAAGTTCAAAATGGTTTTTGAGGGCCAGAGATTTAGCTCAGTGGCACAAGCACCTGCCTGGCAAGTGCAGGGTTGTGAGTTCAATCCCCGGATAAAAAAAAAAGGTTTTGATTAAATGAACCCAGAAAATCCTAAAATGTTTGTGTAAAACGTTGCCTTCTCCAACACAGAAGTTCTTCAGGTTGCTTAGATTCTTTCTAATGGCTCAGTTTTTCACTGGTAACCAATAAAATTTCCATTGCTTTACTAGGGTTTCTGTTGAGCCTCCATTTCTCACTTTTTCCTCAGTTGGTAACAAAGGCTTCCACCTGACAGCATGGAAGCTGACCCCATTCACAAATAATCACACCTCATCTTTCACCTTCAGGATGGCTCTGGCAGTCAGAAAAAAAGGTTTGGGGTCTGTTTTTTTTTCTTCTTTTTGGTACCTGGGATTGAACCCACGATCTCACACTTGCCAGGCAGGCACTTACGCTATTGAGCTAAATCCCTGGCTTAGATGAAAAGGTTTTGCGGTTGAAGATGTTCCCATAAAGCTGATAGTAAACAGAATCCTGCTAACACTCTATCATGAAGATTCAAAAGCTGAGCAGAAAACTGTGGTGCAAGAGAGGTGACGTTCATGTTCAGTGCACCGCAGCCAGTCACATCAGCCTTCTCCACGAATGGATCCTCCCCTCCGCAGCCCGCCAGGAGACACTGCGCTCTGGGTTCCCTCAGGGTGCAGCTTCCCGTCCTAGCTTCCCTTCTAGTTTCTGAATGTTCATAATATTTCAACTGTTTGAAATAAAGACAGTTTATACCTTTAAGAGCTTTCCTAAGAAGCAGGCTAGGCCGGGCATGGTGCTGCACACCCGTAATCCTAGCACTTGTTAGGCTGAGGCAAGAGAATCGCTGTGACTTCAATCCAGCCTGAGCTACACAGCAAGGCTCTGCCTCCGAGGGAAAAAAGTAGCTATGACTTGGACAAGAAAAAATATCTTGGTCAGAAAAAGGAGGGGAAATTGTCTCTAAACACACACACACACACACACACACACACACACACACACACACTGATCTTATGTTGAAATACGAAGTCATTCACTTAAAAACTACTATAATAAGCCCTGCAAGATCAATACCTAAAAATCAGCTGTATTTCTACACAGTAGCAATAACCAGTTTGCATTAAAAAAATGATTCCATGTGGGGCATCTCTGTAGTTCCCAGCTATTTGGGAGGCTGAGGCAGGAGGATGCCTTGAGCCTAGGAGTTCAAGGTCAGCCTAAGCAGCACAGTAACACCTCATCTGGAGAAAGAAAAAAAACCCAAACCAGTTACATTTAGAACAGCACCGAAAAGAAGAGAACACTTATTCAGAGATGTGATCCAGACTGAGTTCTAAGGGACTGGAGGGAGAATGGGGGACTATTCCCAGTGGACACTTGCTGCTTTCTGGGGTGATGAAAATGTCCTGGAATTAGAGAGGTGATGGTTACTAACTCTGAAGATGCTAAAACCCACCAATTTCTATACTTTACTACAATGGCCGGGGATTTAGCTCAGCGCACAAGTGGCAACCTGGCAAGTGCAAGATTGTGAGTTCAATCCCTGACCTAAAAAACAACAACAATGAATTTTACGGTATGTGAATCTCAATAAAGCCATCATAAGTTTTAGAAGTAGTCAGCTAGACCCTTGTTCCATTTATGATAAAAATTACTCCAGAATATTAGCAACAGTTCTTTCTTTCTTTCTTTCTTCCTCTTTTTTTTTTTTTGGTACCAGGGATTGAACTCACAACCACATGCTTGCAAAGCAGGCATTATGCTGCTGAGCTAAATCCGCAGCCCTTCTTTCTCTTTTTGAAACAAGGTCTTGCTATGCAATTCAGGTGGGCCTTGAGCTTACTTTGTAACCCAGGCTGGTCTCAAATTTACGACGACCTTCCTGCCTCAGCCTCCCGAGTGCTGGGATTATAGGCGGGTGCCACCACGCCGTCCCGCTCCTAGTCTTTTCTAATTTTAAAATCTTTTCCTTACTGGCAGGCATAAACCCAGTCACTTCTGTGTTGTTTTTTGAGACAGGATCTCCTCTGGTCCAGGCTGACCCTGAACTTACTATGCAGCTCAAACTGGCCTTGAACTTGTGATAATCCTCCTGCCTCCACTTCCTAAGTGTTGAGATTACAGGCCTTCACCAGTACACCTGGCCACAGTGAGCCCAAGACACTCCAAATGCGTGGCCCGGAATGATCCCCTGGCCAAGCACATGCAGGGACGCAGCTCTGACGTGCACACACGTCTCTCTCTATGAGACAGCCAGCCGACCGGGCTTTCCTTTGTTCCTCTTGTATCTGGGGAAGGTCAAAGCAGGGAGTCTAACATAACATAACACAATGAAACACTACCCAGCAACATATGGGAGGAAGTACTGATACATGGTTTATGGAAGAGCCTGAAAAAATCTGGTTAAGTAAAAAAAGCCAGACATGAGAAGCTGCACGTACAATCCTACTTAGATGAAATGTGGAGAAGAGGCACATCTAGGGACAGAGGGCAGACCAGTGTGCTGCCTAGGACCGAGGCCTGGGCTGGGCATGACCGCCACAGGCAACGCCAGAAGGCTGCACAAACCCTGTGACCTAAAAACAACTACACTATATACTTTTTTTCCTCCCCGAAGAAATTTGAGGTCTCTCTATGATGTCCAGGTTGGCCCGCAACTTCTGGGCTCGAGTGATCCTCTTGCCTCAGCCTCCTAAGTAAAATTAGTTGCTTTTAACAGATCAGTGATACAATCAGAAAATAGAGGGCTGGGGATTTAGCTCAGTGGTATAAGCACCTGCCTTGCAAGCGCGCAGTCGTGAGTTCAATCCCTGGTACCAAAAAAAAAAAAAAAGAAAGAAAAAATAGATTGATAGATTGTAGGACAGTTACAAAGGAGTACAGTGGGGGCCAGGGATATAGCTCAGCAGCACAGGTGCCTGCCTGGCAAGTGCAAGGTCATGAGTTCTATTCCTCAGTACCAAATAAATAAAACTTAAAAAAAAAGTAGTGCAGAGTAACGATGTGAACTGCCCCGAACTGGGCATGACAGCACATGCTGGGACCACAGTGCGGGAGGCTGAGAAAGAAGGCACCAGGTTTGAGCCTGTTTACACAACTCAGCAAGACTACATCGCCAAGTGCAAAACCAAACCAAGCGAAGCTCTTTGCAAAAAAATCTTTCTGCAGGGCTGGGGATATAGCTCAGCAGCACAAGTGCCTGGTGGCAAGTGTGAGGTTGTGAATACAATTGCCAGTACCAAAAAAAAATCACTACAGGTCACAAAAACACTAGGATCATGATTTAAACCCGTGAGATTAATAAAGAGCAGGAGGTAGGGTAAACATCTTTCCTGGAATTTCACAAACACAAGACATACCGTGAAATTCCTAGAGCTGCAGTGAATATTCACAGTGGCCCCATAAGAAGCCACCTGGCTTGAGAGCTGGACGTTTTCCAGCTCAAATACTTCTACCACCGTTCTCCAAGCAGAGTTTGCTTCCTTTGTGTGGTGATAGGGATCGAGCCCAGGGCCCCATGCATGCAAGGCAAGGGCTCCACCCACGAGCACATCCCTGACTTCAAAGAGTTTCCAAAAGGCCCCGCACAGGGTCTAATAAAGACTTCCAAAACGCCAACTGATTCAATGCGACAATCTGCAAGCCACGACCTCCGCCTCAGTGCCCGGGACAGTGTGCCCGGGAGCCGCTCAGTCGAAAGGCCCCAGAGGCCAGAGGAGTCCGTAAGGCAGCTGGCAGTGCGTGTCCTCAGGGGACCCCATGAACAGAGGAAGGATGGTCACCACGGCTACACTCCTAAGCGCTGGCATGGAGTCAATCTGTTACATAACCAGACTCCAACCTCGCTGGCTGTTTTCCAGGCCTCCTCGGGAACATTCACCCCTGCGCCTGGGCTGGAAGCTGGGGTCTGAGCTTCACTTCCATTTCCTCGATAGATGTGGGTCACCGTGTGCAGACTGACGACTGGGCCCATCCCAGCAGCTCACCTGTGCATAGCAGGTTTTCAGAGATAGAGCCTGACTCAGAGAAGCGAGAACTCAGAAAAGCAAGTGTACCTTATGCCTCAGCAGTTCACAAAAGGGGAGTGCTGTTTTTTTTTTTTAAAAAAAAATTGAACTAAAAAATCTTAAAAAAGCAGATGCCCTGAACTAGGTGTAGGGGTACAACACCTGTTATCCCAGCACTTGGAGGCTGAGGCAGGAGGACTGCTGTGAGTTCAAGGAAAGCCTGGGCTGCAAAGTGGGTCAAAACCAGCCTGAACTGCATAGTAAAACCCTGTCTCAAAAGACAGAAAATGAAAAAAAAAAAAAAATCACAAAACCCAGATTCCTGAAACAAACATTATTACTGGTTTTTTAAGGATGGTTATTTTGGGGTTTTTTTTTTGGTACTGGGGATCACAGTCATGACCTCACCCTTGCCAGGCAAGCGTTTAGGCCACTGAGCTAAATCCCCAGCCCCAACACGCACTATTATTTTTGTAAATTTAATAGAGCCTGAATTTAACATCTGGCCTTTTTTCTTTTTACTTACAATATTACATTTCTGCTCTATCCAGTTCATCCTGGCACACAATGATTTGCATTTTGGAAATAAACTCCCTGTGAATCATTTCTGCCAGACAAATCTCTTAAGGCAGTGCTTCCTGAAAGAGTAAGACAAGTAATAAGCAGCTGAGGTTAGAGACAACTGGGCTTTTACTCTTTTTTTTTTTTTTTTTTTTGAGACAAGGTCTCACTATAGTTCAGGCTGGACTTGAATTTGCTGTGAGGCCTTGGCTGGCCTCAAACTCACTTGGATCCTCCTGCCTCAGCCTCCTAATGTGGGGTCACCACCACACCTGGCTCTGGACTTTTAGGGTACAGATGTGGGCACAAGCCTCGATGGGCTCAGCAGTGGAGAGAGGACCTGGCCTTTGGCTGGTGGGCAGTGTCCACAGGCCGAGCCCCTCTGCAGACCTCTGCCACAGCACAGGCTGGGGGAGGGGTGGGGCTCCGCTGTCTGCTCAGCCACTGAGGGCACATGTTGTCCCTCGAGGCTGGGGTGCCTTCTACCCAAGAACTAGGTAATGTGAGAGTCCTTTTGCCTTGGCCTCCAAGAAACTCAGTCAAAATTGCATGTCGAAAAAGCACAGAAGGCTGCTGGGTGTGGTGGCTCAGGCCGGTAATCCCAGCACTCAGGATGCTCAGGCAGGAGGATCATTGTGAGTTTGAGATCAGCCTGGGCTACAAAGTGAGCTCAAGGCCAGCCTGAACTGCATAGTGAGACCCTGTCTCAAAAAGACAAAAAAAGCCTGCCTGGTAAGCATGTGAGTTCGATCCCTGGTACCAAAGAAAAAAAAAGAAAGAAAGAAAAGCACAGAAGGCTAGACATGTTGGTGCATGCCTGTGACACCAGCACTCAGGAGACCGAGGTAGGAGGGTTACCATGTGTCGCAGGCCGGCCTGATATGCAGTGTGTTAAGGCCAGCCTGAACTACACAGTGAGACCCTGTCTCATTCTACCCTGAGAGCACAGAAAGTACAAGCTATGGGAACAGCAGGCAATACTTTTACTTACGTGTGTGTGTGTGTGTGTGTGGTGCTGTTACGCCGTTTCTACATCCTGCCTGCCGCCCTGCCCACATGTGCTCAGCCTCTGTCTGCACCAGGGTGACATCCGACAGACTGGTGCCACCTCAGTGATGGGCACAGATGAGAGCCCTGCCCCCAAGGTGGCAGGGTGCAGGCAGATGAGGAACCAGAACCGCAGCCATATGGAGCCGAGGCCAGTAAGAGTCCTGCGGAAGGGAGCCTGGCAGCGGGGTCCAGATTCAGCCATGGACACCACAGGGCCTTTCTGCAAAGGCAACAAAGCTACCAGATCATGTGCAGGGGAAGGACCTTGGTGGCCTGTAAGGCAGGAGGGGGAACAGTGCTGCAGGTGCAGGGCACCACAGGCCTCAGCAATGGGGACAGCAAGGGGCCTGATGTGCAGGGACAGGATGGGGCCCACACGGATGCTGCTGTCAGGACGGCTGCAGGACAGATGGATGCAGGGCCAGCTTCTGTGTGACTCTGAAGGCAGAACCCTCAGATCTGCTGGAGACCAGCGGACACCAGGCCCTGGATGTGCCTGCTGTGAGCTGCCAGCTGGGCCAGGACGACGGGAGAAGCAGGGCTGGGGGTGCCCTGGTCTCTGTGCTGCTCCGTGTGGCTGTACTGTCACACAGGTGAACAGGAGAGAAGCCTGTCACAGGCAGGCGGTGTCTCCAGCCACCGGGTAAGTGTCATTGCTGGGGACGGCCGCCGCCAAGGAGTGGGCGGCTCCGAGCCCTGGGAGTCCCACAGCAGACTCAGCCAAGGACAACCAAACAGCAGCCGGGAGGCCGTCAGGTGCCGCGGAGCGGGGAGGCCTGCGTCTCCACGGCAGACACCACAGATGCCCAGCTCAGCCCGTGCGGGGCTCTTCTGGGGATTTTTTTTTTTTAAACCTCACTCTTGGCTGCTCCAAATCTTCCTTAGAAATAGGTCAGCCATGCACCTGGCATGACTGTGGTACACTTCTCCTAATCAGCTCGGGGCTGACAGCAGGCCGCAGGGCTGATCCCTTGAGGTAGTTGTAAAAAACTGAGAAGTACTGTGTGAGAGTCATCTTTTTAAACAGGTCTGGTGGTGTACATCTGTAATCCCGAGCAGGTGGACGGCCTTGAGTTTGAGGCTGGTCTGAGCTCACTCCACAGCTCCAGCTTCCACCTTTCCTGAGCCTCCCCCTCTAAGTCGGGGGCTCCTGTACCCATTTTGTATTTCACTTCAGAAGCATGTGCCCCAGGACGCTCCTGAAGGCCTCCCTCCCTTGCCCAAGTGAACTCCAATTTGCACATGGAACGTGGTACCTGGTAGCCCAGCATGCCCAGCACACTGTAACCCTTCTGTGTGTGTGCCCAAGGTGTGCGTGCCCAGAGGGAAAGCGCACTACAAACAACCAGGCCCTCAGCACGCTTCTCCGCGTCACCAAGCACGTGGCTCCCAGGACAAGGCGTCTCCGCTTACCGCTTCCCTAACAGTTCTCAGCTTCGTGGCTGCCCGGGGAAGCAGCACCTTTCCCGAACACATCTTTCCAAGGGAACAGTTCACATGCTAAACTTTCATTTACTAAGCATCCCTTTTGAAACAGGTTCTGAGTCCAGTGCTCTCCCGAATTTTGAAATTTTAATGTACCAGGACAGAACCTGGGGGCACTCTACCAGTGAGCTATGTCCCTACCCCTTCTGTTACATCATTTTATCTTGTTTTGTTTTTTGAGATGGGGTCTCACTATGCCATTCAGGCTGACCTTGAACTTACTATGTAGCCCAGGCTGGTCCCGAACTCAGCAATCCTTCTGCCTCAGCTTCCTGAGTGCTGGAGTCACAGAGATGGCTCCTGACTTCTATTTAGATAGGGTCTCACTAAATTGCCCGGACTCAAAGCTGTGTGATTCTCCTGCCTGAGCTCCTCTCCCTGCTGGGATTGCAGGCAGGCACTGTTGTATCCAGCTGCTCTTCTGAATATTTTTATTTTGCTTTAAGCTTAAAGACTGGTAAGCCAAACTTAACTTAGGAATACTGAGCTACTCTGTAAGCTACTCTGTAAGACATTTTTCCTGCAGTAAAAATAATAACGCAGGCAGACAGCCTAGGTATAAAGCAGAAAACTTTCCCAAACTTTAAAAATTATTTCTAAAGAAAAATAAAAAGCAGAAAACACATGCTGTTTCCATATTATTTTCTCCTAAAGTGGTGACAACCCTTGTCTTACTCAATTTAAAAAATCTTACTCTGCCATTCCTTATTCTCTTTTAGCCCTCAAAGATCTGAGCAAGAACCACGCCGCATGCCCTGGGTCTGCCTTGTAGTTTACTCAGCTGTCCCTGGACGATGGTCACGCGCACAGCCGAACCCCCTGCCCAGGGTCCCAAGGTCAGATGCAGAGGCACTGGGAAGAAGCTTGGCTCTTTGGTTTGCCCCAGCGTCCGGGCAAACAGCACAACACCTGCAGAGGCCAAGCAGGGTGAGGTGAGCGGCGGCAGGGACTGGAGGGGAGAGGGTGGGACTTACTTGAGAAGCTGCAGGAGGCTGGGTGTCACGGAGGCTGGTCTCACCACCCCGGCCCCGCTGACGGTCCCCAGGTGCACCTGCGGGTAGTAGACAGTCCGCAGAGCCAGCCGAGAGGACTGCAGCCTGGTCTTGATGACTTCCAGGGGACACGTGAAGATAGCACCGACTGTGCCCCCACACCTGCGAGACGGGACACCACGGGTCAGGACGGTGCCTCAATTCTCCAGACAGCAGGGCACAGAAAGGGTCACAGGTTCACTTAGTGACACTCAGGCCATGGGGAGGTGTGAGTGAAATTCCTGAAGTAGAGAGATAACTCAGAGATAATTATGTCACTGTGTGCTTCTGGGTTAGTACAGACGCCCCAGCCCACAGTGTGGGGTGTGTCACACTGTCCCTCTGTTCAAGGCAGTTTCCTCCCATGGGATGTCACCCCATTATGCTGCAACAGATGCTCAAGAAATGCACCTCTGCACAGCCTCGCCAAACACTCAGGTGATGCACTGTCTGGAAAAGCCCTGCATGCAGCACAGAGCTTTATTAAAGTCTAACTGGAATTGCACTGAAAACCAAAGCTCACTGCATTTCCTCGGCACAGCGCGACTGGTCCTGTCTCTCCCTCCACACCGATGTCCTTCACACACGGGCAAAGCTACAACCTTACTGCTATGGTTTGTGTTGGGTGGACCCCCAAACCTCCTGCAGTCAGGAGGAGGCTGAATCTAGCATTTATGATTGGTCCATTGTCTAGCGCTGGGATTAGCAGTGGAGTGCTGCACCCACTCCACTGGCCCAGGGGTGGAGCCGGCACACAACATAAAGAAGAAAAGAAGGCATGTCTTTCTCTTTTGCCTTAGCTCTTGCTGTTTGCAGCCGCCATGAACAGCTGCCCCTGTGTCACACCAACCCGCCTTGAAGCCAGTAGAGTATGGACTGAAACCTCCAAAAACTGTAAGAAAAATAACTAAAACACTTACTAAACAGTTTTCTTCAGAATAACTCAATTATTTAGCCTAAAAAACCTGCTTCTGCCTTCTCTTACACAGCACTGGCCACAGAACTGCATTTGGTGGCTAGTTATACATGTTACACACCCTTCAAGGTCACCGTCCACATGGCTGGGGATATGGTGGACAATAGCAAGGCAGCTCCTTGAGGTCAGAACCTCACCTCTGCATCCCTGACGCCAGAACAAGGACCCTTACTCAGCCAGGGTTACTCACAAGAGACGCCCAGAGGACAGCTGTCACAGCACCTAAAGGTGCGGAGAGGGGCACTCCTTGGCTCCTGACCTATCACCTGCCACCTCCCACCAGACCATAGCCCTTGGCGGGGCTGTGCCTCTGTCCATCCGTGTGTCCATTCGTTCCTGGCACACACGGGAGTTCCATCAACATGACCTGGTACTGGCAGCTCTAACCAGGCAGGGGAAGAACAGAAGCAGCAGGCTGGCCTTGCAGAACACTTAGCCCAGCTTGTCCATGCCCCTGGATGCCAGTGTTGGAAATGTGGAAGCAAAGCCTGCACCTCCCACAAGCCTGTGCTAACAAATGAAACAAAACCTCCATGCAGAATTTAAAGAGATGCTGAGTTCCACAGAGCGAGCGATGTCATGGCTGAGCCTTGGGAGCCAGCTCTTGGACACAGCACTGCAAATGCCGGGAGCTGCTTGGGGACCGGCACCCAGCTCCCCCGTGCTCCCGAGGCAGGGTCTGCTGTAGGCCCAACAGCAACACGGAGTCTTCGCAGCAGAACAGGTGAAAACATACCCACCGGAAGGGAAGATGGGTAAATCTGCTTTCCAATCATAAAGCACCCCAAGCTAAGCAGCATCTACCAGACAGTGTTTTTTGAACTGTTAGCCAAAGCCCATCAATCACAAAAGCAATGCAAGGAGTTAAAATCGGAAGTAGGTGGTCTCCCTGAGGTTACAGACATTATTCTTTTAAGGACCCACTTCCGGTCCTGCACTAGGTCGTGAAATGAATTGGTTACTAAACAAGGAACTGTATTAGTACATACTTTAAAATAGTCAGAACAAAGAAACGGTCCAAGGAAATTCCACTTCGAAGATTTTGATTTTGTTCATATAACTCTTACACACAATACTGTAATACATAATGGAAAATAGTACTACAGAGTACAATCAGCAAAAATTACAGTATCGTATAAACAAGGTGTATCATACATAAAAAGACACGGCTCTATAAGCAAGGTGTACAGAACTGTGCAAAAAAACCCCCCAAAAGACAGGCTGTACATCTGGGCAGCACACCTTGGCCCTAGGTCTGACCATTCATTAGTCAGGTACAGTATGACATTAAAAGAGGGCTAGCTGTACCTTTCCAAAGTCTCAAAATGACAAAGTGTTCAAACCAAAAGCCAAATCCAGACGCTGTCTGTCTCCAAAGCCTAGGTTACCTCCACTACCCCAAGGCATTCGCTTTTGGAGTGTTATAAAGAGACAGCAACTGCTGCATCTAGAGTTATATATGGGTTAGTTAGCTAATTTAACACTCAAAAATGGAAAATTGCTAACATTTAGTCTTTTAAACATCAATAGGAAACCTATAATCGGGAAGAAATTAGGAAGCCAGGCATGTTGGCACATGCCTGTGATCCCAGCTCCTGGAAGGCTGAGGCAGGATAGCCCCAAGTTTGAAGCTAGCCTGGGCTACACTGTGAGCTCAAAGACAGCTTGAACTGGGCCAGGGATACCACTCAGTGGGATAAGCACCTGCCTGGCAAGTGCAAGGTCCTGGGTTCAATTCCTGGGGGAAAAAAAAAAAAAAAAAAGGACTGCCTGGACTACATAGAGAGACCTTGGTCTCAAAAAAACAAACATTTAGTTCAGTGGATTAAGTGGCTGCCTGGCCAGCATGAGGTTGTGAGTTTGATCCCTGGTACAAAAAAAAAAAAAAAAAGAAGAAAAATTGGGAGCCTTACCTGACATTGGCTGGCATGATCTGTGACAAGCAGCTCCATGCATATAACAAATATGATGTTACGGTTTGTGTCTAGACATCCCCCCAAAGCCTCATACAGTTTCAAATGGGGCTTTTCCTGAAGTGGCTGAATCTAGAGTGTGTGACTGAATTTGTAGTATACTGCTGGGGCTGGGGCTGGGGTTGTGAGTGCTACACCTGCCCTAGGGCAGGCAGCCTGTGGTTCACTGTAAAGGACAGAAAGAGGCCAGTCCACTCTCTCTCCCTCCTTTGCTGCTTGGTGTCTTCTGCAGCCAGGAACAATTGCCCTCAGCTATGCACCACCCTGCCTTAGGTTAGGGTTAGGATCTATCTATCTATATATCGGTTTGACAATTTATGAATCAAAATGCACAAGACATTCATTTTCCTAATGGGATAAGGAGAAGATGAAATACTGACTCATCTACATTGGCCTCCCAGAGGTTTCTCCAACTATAATCACTAAGGTGGGGCATGTGCTTAGCCTGTCTGAGGCCCTGGGTTCAACCCCAGGTGTCATACAAAGAAGTTAACCATAAATGATTTTTAAAAAAATCTTCAGGTCCAGAGCACTGAAGACAACAAACAACAGCCTTTGCAGGGAAAATGCTCCCACATTTCCCAACCCTGCACGCACACAGCCCCCAGCTCTGGGCCTGAGTAAAGAGGCTCTGCTGAGGCTGGGTCCAGCTAATGCTCTCTGCATGGTGGACCCAGCTCCCCTGGAGCCTCAAGCAGAAAGGTCACAGAGTCTGTCCTGTCACTGTCCTGCCATCACACCTCGGCTGTGCTGAGTCCCTCTTCTCTCGTCCACAATCGAGGAGATTCCAGGGTGGTCAGCATTTCAGGTGTGTTCCCACTGCCCACCTCCCTCAGCCACCACCGACAGCCCTGAGGCTCAGGAACGGGCCAGTTGGAACCAGTCATCGACTCATGTGGGTCTGTCTGGTTGAGTACAGGGGCATTAGTGGCCAGAGTTTCTGTATGGACAGCGGCCGCCCTTCCCAGGAGACTCCACCCCAGGTTCCTGCCTGCCTTCCCGGGGCCTTGTGGCAGAGGCTCATGAGCTCAATACTGAGGCCTCGGGGCCACCAACCTCTGTCTGTGCCCTCCAGGAGCCAGCAAGATTGGCCTGGGGTAGGAAGTCACCACCCCCACCCTATCCTGCTCTAGAGAAGCTTCCAGACTCTCAGTCTGATGATCTATAGCCCGGACCTGTCAGGGCTAGAACAGTGACAGTGACACCCCCGGCACACTCAGGAGCTGGCCTTTCTTCTTGCAAGCACAGCCAGGGTGGTGTGGTCACGGGCAGCAGAAGCTGAGTTCCATACTGGGCTCCTCCTGCACCGCTCCAACAAGGGGAAAGTCACACTCACATTCCCCTCCGTGGCAACATCGCGCTAGCACCACCGGCTGAGAAACTAAGATTACTGGAGAGCAATATTCTAGATGCACAGGGAAATCCACAGAAAGGAAGAGAAATTAAGTCCACTTTATTTATAGTCCCCACTCCTGAACTTGTATTTTTTGTTGTTGTTTTGTTGGAGACAGAGTCTCAGTGTGTAGACCAGGCTGGCATTGAACTCACTGCGATCCTCCTGCCTCACCAGCCACCCAGGTGCCAGGATTACAGGTGTGCACGACCCCATCCTGCGGCGGGAAGGTTTCGCATGCATAGAATTAATGGAGTGATATAATTACACAGGGAGAGATGCGCAAACATTTTAATAATAGGGCTCTGCGACTAAAACCTTCCTTGGGGACCGTTCTTGACCAGTGGTTCCACGCCTGCCTATTGTGCACCTGCGCTCAGTGACACCCTGCAGTGCCTAAAGATGTTTTTTGGGTATTGAAATGGGGTGAGGCTGTAACCAGCATCCAGGCCAGGGGAGCTGAAAACTGCCCACAGGTAAAGCAAGCCCCGCTCCAAAGGCACCCACGAGACACCGCAAAATGTACGGACCACGACGTCGACAGTACACCTGGAGCCAGAGGGATCCCCTCGCCCTCTGCCTTAACTGGATCCCAGTTTCCTGGGCCACCCAGCAAGGCTGAGAGGGTGGCCAGGTCTCCTTTTGGCCTGAGGTGAGGGTATGTGACCCTCCCAGACCTTGGCAGCTGTGCCTTGGAGCAGTGACTGGTTTAGAGGGGTGGGTGTTGGAGCTGGTTCCACCCTGATGCTCTTCAAGAAAGCATTTCCCGTCTCACTATCACACAGAATCCCCCAAAGTGTGCCCTGGACTAACATTTGTGCCAGTGTGTGTTTCTAACAGCCGGGAAGAAACTTCCAGGACTTTAACTTAATTCACTCCCAGGTGACACTGCTGTTACTGCTGCTAGAGTCCAGAGAAAACCCTCTGGACACTGTCTTGGCACAAACCTAAGGGGTCGGGACAGCAACAGAGAGGCTGGGGAGACTCAGTAACCCAGTGAGGAGCACTTGTGGGAGGGGCCCACCCAACTAGCTAGACTTGCTTCTGTACCTTTTCCCTCTGACATAAAATATGCCACCCACAGCTCTATCTCCTCTCTTCCTCCCTTCCAGGATCGGAGCCTTATGTGTCACACAGAGGCCCTGGAACCTTTATCCTTCGCCCCTGCAGCACGCAGGGCCTGCAGGATTTCTTCCGGGAGGAGGCACTTGCCAAGCGCGCTGCAGAGCAACGTGGCACCGTTACGGCTGTAACTCACACCCCAGGCTTTCCTACCATTTTTATGCGGCCACATAAGAGCTACACATAAATTTTAAATTATGCACACAAGGTTCACCTTTCCTCTCCTAGCTTTAAATCATCAAGACCATGTTTAAAACCTGATTTTTCAACAAAAACCTGTTTCCTGTGCATGCGCTCACATTAGGCCTAAGATCGAGGCTGATTGCTCTTCATTCTAAGAGCCGCGGCCCAGGGCTGGGGAGCTGATTTTCACACTCACACTTAGCTAGTGCCTTTCACAAAACGGGCTCCACTAAGGATGGTACTGTTAGCACCCAGGGTCCCCCTAATCTTCAGGGCTGCCGAACATCTTTCCTTTACATCTGCTCCTTCTGTAGTTCCCACCTGAAAATCTTACTTTTCTGTATACACCATAGTTTTATTTCAATACTCTGCATGAGATTTTGATGACACAAACTATATTCACTCAAAATATAGTAGTTTCTGATGTGGCCAGTTCTTCAAATGCTATTTCTGGTCTCTCACTTCATTTGGAAAGAAAATTTAAAACAGCCCCACAAAAGAGTAAGTACTTTCTGACCTGAGGGTCTCATCTTTCACAAACAGACAAATGCCAATTAACATTACCTTATGCCAATATGGATTTTAGCAAATCTTAACAAGGAACTAACTTTGTAATTCAAAAAATAATCAAAGTACTGCTGCTCTTCATCTGAGAAAACTTCAATTAATCATACCCCTGGTAAGATGAACAAGAAATTTTATTCATTCAGCCCATCACTCAATACCTTGGAATGTTCCAGAAGAAAATCAATATAGTCCCTACGCAAATATCATAGAATTTTTTAAAATGTTTGTAGACCATATGGAGACACTGGAAGCAGTCAACTTATGCTCACAGCAGCATGTGCAGTCATAGGTAGCATGACACAACATTACGCAGCCCTGCATTTACCAAAGTTGATACACTTCAAGTCTTGCACCTCTCTCCACTGCTCCACCAGAAAACAGGTCAGTGTGTACCAATTCTGTGTTCCCTAAGGCCTCGTGTAACTCCTGGCTGCTACAGATTACACTTGTGGGGACCCCCCCCACCATGGGCAAGTCCTAAATACTGAACCTGGTGGTACACTCCATCCCTAGGACCTTGAAGACAGCCCATGTTCCCGTTTAAATATATTTTAAAGGCTGTGTAAACATACTTTGTGACAAAACTAAACTCGTGCCATAAAAATAAGACCCTAAATATTCAGTCCAGGTCATCAACATCTAACTCTATCCCGCCTCAGTCGAGCTATTTCAGGGGCTGCGCGAATCTCCCAGCACCATGCTGCAGGTGAAGGGCGTCGCTAACCCTCACACAGGCAGAACGGCCCTCTTTTTCCTCATTGCTGGGAATTAAGCCCAGGGCCTTGCACCTGCTAGGCAAGCACTCTTCCACTGAGCTGAGCCTTCCAGCTGAAGTCCTCTGATGGCAAAGGACCGTATGGGAACGTTTCAGTGTCTGTCTGTCTGTCTCTGCCTGTTTCTCCACAGGGTCTCACTACATAGCTCCGGCTCACAGTTATCCTCCTGCCTCAGCCTCCTGAGTGCTGGGATTATAGGTGTGAACCACCACACCTGGTTCTTCAGCATTTTTCTTGATGAGATGGTTTAAAGAGCAGAAAAGGAAGGACAGGTCTTGTACTTTGTTGTTTGGCAGCATCAGCCAGGTTCAGGAGTCCTGAGGGTACCAAACGCCAACATCAAATGAGGGACGCTGACTCAGGCAGAAGCAGCCACTTCGAGACTGCAGGGCTGTGCTGGGACCCAGGGCCTTAAAAAAGCGACTCTGAGGGTGCACTTCTACAGCCACCCAAAGGCAACAGAAACGCGGGCACAGGGAAGGGGTCCACTTATTTCCAGTGATGAAAAAGAACAGAAAAACGCAAACACAAAACCCCAGCAGTGCTAGGAGGCCATGAAGAGATGTCACTGGACTCAGTGTGGCAGCCCCGCCATAAAGCACTCTGGTCCCTGGGCACAGAGAACAACTTTACCTCCTCCCAACCTGGTACTGAGCGGGACCAGACAAGTGCAGATCAAACAGTAAACTTCACTCAGCGAGAGCACTGCCACACTGCCACCAAAACTCAACATTTCACAAAGAAGACAGCGACCTCAGCTGGGCGCTTTGCCACACACCTGTCGTCCCAGCACTTGGGGGGTTGAGGCAGGAGGATCAAGGCCAGCCTGGGCTACACAGTGAGACCCTTGTCTCAAAAGACCAAAACAGGAAGCAATTCAAAGAACACAAGCTTTTGGAAGCGGACCACCGAGAGTTCAAGGCCAGCTGAAGTAAACAGTGAGACCCTGTGTCAAAGAAAAAAAAAAGTATATATACACACACACACATACACGTGTGTGTGTAATTTTAAAATGAATATTAAAATTTGATAAACAGATACATGCATAAAACCTTTGCTAAACTTTCTAAATGTTGGCTTCTAAGTGGTAGGAATATTTTTTCCTTTGGAAAGAATCCCAGAAATTAGAGCCAGGTGTGGAGGCGCACTCCTGTAATCCCATTACTAGGGAGACTGAGGCAGGAAGATCCTTGCAAATTCAACCTCTGCCTGGGCTACAAAGTGAGCCCAAGGCCAGTCCAAACTGCATAGTGAGACCTTGTCTCAAAAAGACCAAAAACAAACAAACCCTGAAATTGTCTTAAAAAAAAAAAAAAAGAAATCAAAGAAATTAAAAAGATTAATTTAGTTTTGGTACAGCTTTTATTTTTCCAGAATCTAAAACTAATTTTCACCTATTCATTAGCTACTCATGCTTGATAAAAATATTTGTTCAGTGATAGCATTTAACTTGTTTGGTAACAGTTTCTAATGGCCATTCAGTAAACAGTTAATACGCCTTGGTTTTTCAAATCAAGGGCTCTGCCCTCTTTTCCAAACTCCTCTCAAAGGAGCTGAACTTAGTTCTCTGGAAAGATGCCAGCTGAACAACAGAGGAATTGGTTACTTGGTGCAAGCACTCCTCTGGACCAGGCTGGGCTGGACTGTGCCTGACTTCATGCTATATCCAGCCTGTATTTAGCATCTCTCAGGTTCTACCTGAAAGGAGGCCAGAACAAAATTTAAAAAAAAAAATCTTTTTGAGACAGAGTCTCATTATACAGTTGAGGCCAGGCCAGCCTTAAACTCATTATCAACTTTGGCAATCTTCCTGCCTCAGCCTCTTTGAGAGCTGGGATTACAGGCCTGCACAACCATGCCTGGCTTCAAACTAAAATATTTTTAGTTTACTAGAATGGATCAAAATCCTTTTAGTAACTCTAAAAACATCCTTTTCAGAGGTTTTTCTGTCTTTAATATCTGCAAGCACAGTAATCCCAATAGCTACTAATAAAAAAACTGGAGCTGCTCAGCTGCACTGGCTGCAGGCAGTATTCTAATAAACTTCCCTGGACTTCCTCACTGTTTTCCTCCACCAAGAGAAATGGCTGCTTTGGGAGAAGATCTGCAGCCAGAGGGCACTGGAAAGGGGAGGTGGGGACATCCATCAGGACAGGGCCACAGTGAGCTTCCACACTGGAAAAACTTAAAAGATCAAAGAAAAACTTAAAAGGCCACCTCGCTAAAATCTGTTAAGTCAAAATTTACTGGTCAAAACTTCATTTTACAAAATTCTCCTTCTGGGCTTTAAAAATACGAAGTCTTAATTAGAACGCTTCCGGCATGTTGCTCTCTGGGGAAAAACATCAATGGGGACATGGAGGGGAGGGAGGGTGGCAGGGAGACGGCAGAGATGAGATGAATGAGAAATGAGAGATGACAAATTCTTCCTTAGCACACCAAGTTGCTTGCCCCTGAGAATGAAAGGGACCCGGTGACCGCCTTCGGTACTGCCTTCGGTACTGGTACAAAGAGCTCAGAAATGTTTGCATCACAGCCTCCTCAGAGAAATTTCTCAATCATTACTGGTTTGTTATAAGGAACACATCTAAGTGGCCGCAACCAGAATGCTCAAGTCAAGATGATGGCCAGCAATAAACTGATGGAAAATGTCCTGAGAGAGAGAGAGAGAGAGAGAGAGAGAGAGAGACAGAGACAGAGAGAGACAGAGAGACAGAGACAGAGACAGCCCCAAACTATCGTGCCAGGCCACAGAAACAAACATCTGGAAGGCATCCAAAGGATCCAACGCCACTGGCTGTGCTAAAAGGGAAAAAGGGCCAGGCATCTAGCTCAGTGCCACCAGCACCTGCCCGGCAAGAGCGAGGTCATGAGTTCAATCCTCAGTACAAAAAAAAAAAAAAAGGTAAAAACACCAACACCCCAGATTTTAACTTCTACATTTTTTCAAGGGGAGATCAGGGCCTTTGCTGATCCCCTCTACTTAACCTTCCCAAAACTCATGGCCTCTACTGTAAAAACTGGGGGTGTTCAGCGATGAAACGGCACACACCCCCTTTCCCGGAACCGCGAGGTCCCCCCACTTTCCCCTCCCACGTGTTGCCGGCCCAGCGTCTCCGCCCTGGCACCTTCCCCGGCCTAGCTGAGGTGACACCTGCAGCCGGGGCTCGGCGGCCCTGGGCCCTGGTCGCTGGGGTCAGGCCCCAAGGCGGGGTCCACACGGTCGCGCGTGGCCAGGAAGACGCTCGCCCAGGTCACCCAGTGTTCAAAGCAGCAGCGCGGGGCCGCTGGGCAGGGGCGTGGGCGCGGCCGCCGGGGAGGGGGAAGGCCCGACCCCCGCGCCGGGCCGCCCTCCCGGGCCGCACAGGGCACGCCAAGCGCCGGCCCGAGCCTCACCCGCCGGCGAAGAGGTGAAGCAGCGTGCTCTCCTTCTGCTGGCTGCCGGTCGCCATGGCTCCCGGGCCCGCCGGCGCCGCCGTTCGAGAGAAGCGAGAGGCCTCCGGGTCCGTTCGCCCCCGCGGTCAGGCGGCCGCCGGTTCCTCCATGCGAGCGCGCGTGGGCCCCGGCGCCCGACTCCGTCTGCGGCGTCGCCGCAGGCGCCTCACCGGCCTCTGCGCCGCGAGCGCGGCGGCCAGCAGGAGCCCGGCGCGCGGCGGCCGTCACGTGGCGGGGGCTGGGCCGTGACGTCACGCGGCGGCGCGGGCCGGAGGCGAGGTGCGTCGGGGGTGTGGGCCCGGTTCCCGCGCACCCATTGGGCGGCAGGCGGATGTGGGCGGGGCGGCTGCACGCCTGGTGGGCGGGGCGGGCCGGCAGGTGCCGGGAGGGAGTGAAAACTGGCAGAGGCGCACTGGTCAGGGTTTAAGGGCGGCAAGACCGCGCTTGGCGAGGCGTAGCCAGGCTGAAGGCCTCGCTTTTGTAGTCAGTTCACTTTGCGCCGCACGTGGCGGCGCTCGCCTGTAAACCCAGCGCTTGGGAGGCTGAGGCGGGAGGATCGCTGCGAGTTCGATCGAGGCCAGCCTGGGGTACACAGTGAGTTCAAGGCCAGCGTGAACTGCATAGCGAGACCTTCTCCAAAAGACAAAAAAAAAAAAAGTTCACTTTGACATACTTAGGTGTACAGAAAAACTGTAAATTACCTGTTACATCTCACACCTCTGTGCTCATCACCCGGTGTAAGGGTAAAACAACCAAAAGACAAAGTAAAACTCTTAAGCTAAACCTCCTAACTCCCCAGTGTACCTCTAGAGTCATTTGGTGTATATCTTGATCTTTCTATAAGCAGTACAATGTGCTGCATGTAGTTTGCGCTGTGCTTTCTGGCCTTTTTAGTATCAGCCACACAGAGGTTTCCAAACGGCCTCTGGGTCACCGTGGCACCCAGCCTGGCATCTTCTTACCTCTGCTTATCCGCTTAGTGGGCTGTCACGTGACCCCACCGAGTTTCCTCCCGAAGGCTTCTGCAGTCACTTTGCTGATTTATTTAAACTGTCCTTTCCACTCTTCCTTCCCACTCTGAAAGGTGAGTTTCAGGAGACCAGAGACCTTGTTTTTGTGTCCCCAGGTTGTTCCTGACTTGGTACCTGCTGCCTAGTAATGCCCAAGGGACTAATGAATAAATGTTCCAACCTGAGCTGATCCTCCCCTGCCCCAAACCCACTCAGCCTCTCCAATTTCCTGTTCTAGTGGTGACGTCTCTGTCACTAGCACCAATGCCAGAAACTGGCTGTTCCCTTGCTCTCCGTCTCTGTCTCTCTTTGTCTCTGTCTCTCTGTGTCTCTGTCTCTCTCTCTCTCTCTCCCACCCCTCACTGGCACTCCTAAAATTCTCCAAATCCATTCCTTTCCCTGTGTTCCCTCCATGGCTGCTAGGGATTTCAGATCTATGTGTCTCTCACCTACTTCTAATCAAAAATCCACCTGTGCTCACAGGTCACCCCTTTGATCTGTAACCCCCCCACTACTGTCTCACTCCTGAGATTCCAGATCCAGCTCTTTGTCTTGCATCTCCTAGAGCAGCTGAAAACAGCTCCTTGACCTGACTTAAGCTGCTGCATGGCCCTTGTGTAAACAGCTGAATAGGAGGAGGATTGTGAGCAAACATAGGCACTAGGGAGCCAATCTGCTTTTGATGGCAGGGACTCTGTAGAAACAACTCCTGGATGCAGTCATCTGAAAGACAAATATGGTGATTGCTCTAGTTAAAGCCATTGCTCCCACACCTAGAAAGAGGAGAAACCATAGTTGCACTCCAGGTATATGGAAAAAAGAAGGAAGGAAGGAAGGCTGGCAAGAAGGTAAATCTTTACATTTCCTGGATCGACCAGATCCCCTGCAGGAGTTGCTCAGGAAGCTGGGTGTTCGGGTGTTCGTTCTAGCTGAAGATAATTACGAGGCAGAGCCAGGGAGCTGAAACAGTACCGTCAGGCTGTTAACCAGGAGGGACTGCTCCCAGGGTGCGGGTCGGGGTGTGGGGTGGGGGAAGGATTCTGCTTGCTGCACAGCTTACTGTGGCTCGGGTTTGAGGCAGGGACTCAGGCTCTTTCTCTGAGGTAGCACTGACCTCTGGCTTTCTTTCCCCAGAGATCGTCAGTCTAGCACTGGGCTGGACACCTAGGCAGGCACCCTGACCTCCTGGACAGCAGGGCGGCTGCCTTTGTGTCAGAGTTTTCTCCCGGGCCCCTCGCTCGGGTGTGTCATCTCCTTGAGTCTCACCATCCTGGCAGCCCGGTTGTTTCTCTTTCCTCTTTGTGGCTAAGCACAGTAGATTTGCTCAAGGTCGCACAGCTAGTCAGTGGCTGATGCAATGATCTGTCACCCCCAGGGCCTTTGAGCATGCTGTTTGTGTTCCTAGGTGTCCCTATCCTCTGCTGGCCAGACTCTTTCTGGACTCAGTGGTACCTGGAGGTCTCCAGTCATTGCCTTCAAGGTGCCGTGCCTTGGATTTCAGCAGAGCCTTTGCAGGCAGATCACCCCGTAATGCAGTCTCCCCACCACACCCCAAGCAGAGCAGTGACTGTGTGGGGACCAGCCCCCAGTGGTTGGGGACTTCTCAGGAGCCACCCTTGGAGCCAGAACTGAGATAATGACCCGGATCCTCGTCCACTGCAGCAAGCCAGTAAAATTGGCCCCCTTCCTTTGTGGACAGGCCAGCATGGTCAGTCCTGAGCCCTTCAGCCCAACTCCATCTTCCTCACTGTCTCTTCCTGAGTCCTCGCACGCCTTGGCCAGGATTGTCATTTCTGTGGTCACCAGGCCGGAGGACCCCATGGGCAGTACCCCATGTGGTTGGGAGTGAAGACTGGAAACACTGTTGAAGGGAAATCCAGAAAATTCTCGCAAAATAAGAAACCCCACACAGCTCTGACCCGGCAATTGGATTTATTCATCTCGTTTTATCCCAACTACAGACTACAATTTTACGCTAACAACAAACAGCTTGATATGAGTTTTCAAATGGATTGACTGCTGTACTGAGAATTGAACCCAAGACCTTTGCCCTGAGCTGTATTTCCAGCCTTTTTAATTTTTTTAATTTGAGGCAAGGTTCCACTAAATTTCCTAGGTTGGGTTTGAACTTGGGATCCTCTTGCCTTAGCCTCCTGGAGCGCTGGGATTCTAGACATGCAGCACCACACTTGGGATAAACGTGAAACAATTTTAAGTGCTACTTACAACAGCAACTTAAAGCAAAGAGGAACCGGACATGGACAAGTACAAGGTTGCATCTTATGGAGTTTTAGAAAAGGCAAAACTAATCTATAGTGTCTGAGAACAGAGCAATGGATGCTTGGTTGTTTTTCTTGTTCCCGTGACCCAGTACCTAGCACTCACAATTTAAAGGAGCAGAGGTTTATTTAGGGGTGAGCCAGTCAGCTGGATCCGAGGCAGAGGGGCAGGGCTGAGGAAAAGCTGCCCCCCTCATGGAAGTCAGCACAGAGAGAGGAGGGAAGAGCAGGGAGGTGACACACCCTGCCTGGTCCACCTGTAACCAGGCCTCACTCCTCAGGGCAAGTCAGCTGCAGCCCTCAGAGGCCAAAGGCTACCCACAAGCCCCGCCTCTGAGCGCACCAGGCCTGGGGGTGGCTGGGCACCTAGACTCGAAGCGCAGCAGATGCCTAGGGTGGGGCGGGAGATGGCACAGAATCACCTGTGAAGAGGCTGGCGGGAACTTTATGGTGATGAAAATGTCCTGTGTCTTGATCAAGGTGGCTGCATAGTATGAGGATGAAAGTCATTAGACATTCCACTTAGTGCCTGGCCCTGTGCACCTGTAATCCCAGCACTCAAGAGGCTGAGGCAGGAGGAGCTTCATGAGTTGGAGGCCAGCCTGGGCTACATAATGAGTTCAAAGCTAGCCTGAGCTACACAGTGAGACCCTGTCTCAAAAATACACGCATAAATGTTCCACTTAAAATGGGGGCATTTTATGTAAATTATATGTCAATCAAATTTGATCAGGTAGAAAAATGTAAGGCAGACTAGGGCATGAGTTCAATCCCTAGCACGAAGAAAGAACAAAAACCCACCCAACGTATTTGTACTGGGTATCAGGTTCAAAGATGAGGAAATGCAGAGTTACTCGGAGATCCACTGGGTGTCCCTGGTCGAGGACTTGGTGGTGGTTCCAGTGTTTGCCCTGGTGCTGGAGTTGAACCCAAGGCCTGACAAGTGGCACCCAAGTGCTCTTGGCCTGAGCGCCACCCGAAGCCCTTCTGGGCCAGGTTCGAAGGGCCTGTAGCTTCCCACAGCCCTGTTGCAGGCTTCTGCTTGTTCTCTCCTCTGGCTGCTGGTGTCAAACCTCTAATTGCTGCTTTAATCCTTTTTTTTTCCCCCATAAAACCTGCTGGCTATAGAGAAAAAAAATTCCTACTCCACTAGGAGTGTGCTTTGTCATTTTTGTTTAGGAAATCCTAAGGGGCATTTCAGTTCGCAGCTGGCCAATGCTGGGGCAGCGCCTGTGTCTCCCTTGAGAGCCCTCAGGTAACCTCACCTAGACAGAATGAGAAGAAGCAACCCGGTGTGGTGGCCCATGCATGTAACCTCTGTACATAGGAGGCTGAGGCAGGAGGATCACTGCAAATTGGAGGCCAGCCTGGGCTATGAATTGAGTTCAAAGCCAGTCTGAGCTACTTGACAAGAAAAAAACAAACAAAACAAAAACCCCCTGCCCTGTCTAAAGCTTCATGTCCACTAAGGTCAGGGTTTGCCATGGAATTGGTGCTGCCAAGGAGTCAGACTTCAGTTTCCAGGGCTTTAGGGCTTAGCATTATAAATTGTCTTAGTTACTCTTCTCTCATTGAGGCAAAATACCCAATGCCCAAAGTTAAAAGGGGAAAGGTTTATTTAGCTCACAGTTTGTGGAGGTTCCAGTCCATACTGGCTGGCTCCAAGGCAGGGGAGCACATAGTAGAGTTCATGGCAGCAGAAGACAGCAAAAACAGCAGGGGGAGGAAGAAGAACCTGCCTTCTCTATGCCTTATGGGGTATGCAGGCTACCTGCCCTAGGGCGAGTGCAGCACTCACAGCCTTAATCCTAGCACTGGACCAGGAATCAGTCACAAACTCTAGATTCAGCCACCTCTGAAAAGCCTGCCACCATGACTGCATGAGGCTTTGGGGGGCCATCGAGACACACACCATAAGGCAGATGAAGGATTGTGGGTCTTTATGCCCTTCCTCCTCCCGACCACCCCAGGACAAGAGTATTCTCCAGAGGTCACAGGGCTGGTGACCAGTCCACTGGCCAGGGCCTCTGTTCTGTGAGCGCTCTTGCCAGCCCAGTGCTTGATGTACCTGATCCCGTTTGAAGCTCCCAACCAGTGGGGTTCTCTTCTTGTTCCCATTTCACAGAGGAGCAGACTGAGCTTAAGAGAGGCACAGTCACTTGCCCAGGGTTGTGATTTCGACACAGCTACCCTCGCCTGCTTAACTCTGAGCTGGGGCAGAGGAAAAGCCAACCACCCTAGAGACAGGCTGAGGGTTTGAATCCTAGGATCCCCCTAAGTGTGCTTCCCCAACTGCAAGGGGAGATGGGTAATAAAAGCACCCACCCTTTCTTGTCAACACTCCCAAACACCTGGGCCCTGACCCTGAGCCAAGTTTTTGGCCCACTGACTTTTTGTCTGGATGGCAACCAGAAGCCATCTCGGGTCACCTCAAAGTGGCTTCCCTTTGCCCTAGGATAAAGCGCCAACTCCCAGCCTTCCTGGTCTGACAGGCCCCTGCTCTGCCCGACTCCCGTCTGCTCTGCAGCCCCAGAGAGGTGTTTCCTGCCAGCCTTTCTCTCCAGGATCCAGGCCTCAGCCCCACCACACCTGCACCCCGTCCGCTCCCCCCACCCCACCCTCCTTTCATCCTGGCCGGTTCTGGCTCAATCTTCAGGCTCCCTGCTGAAGGGAGCCCCCTTACCCCCTGTACCCCCAGCCAGGTGCAGGGGCTCCCAAGCTGGCTCCCGAACCTCTCAGAGTCTTTGCATCTTCTTCACAAGGCCAGAGAGCCCTGTGAGCTCACCTGGGAGCGGGGGGTGGGGGGGTGGGGGTGGTGGTGTCTGCAGCAAGGCTCTGGATGTGGAGTTTGCACGGGGAGGGGCACCTCAGCCTCTGTCGCCTGCTTCTCCTGCTTCCCCAAAGACCACGTGACCACGGCAGGGGAACGTGGGGGCAGCCAGGACGCGCAGTGGGAGACCATGAGAGAGGACCGCTGGAACTGCTTCAGAAAGCAGGGCGAACATAAGCGAGGAGTTAGCTCAGAGGTAGAGCAGGAGGCCCTGGGTTTGGTCTTCAGCACTCAGAAATTAAGAAGCAAAGGAGAGAGAGAGAGAGAGAGAAAAAAAAGCCTCGCATGGTGACACACACCTGTAATTCCACCACTCAGGAACTGAGGCAAGGGGGTGACCACGAGCTGGAGGCCAGCCTGGGCAGCCTAGCCAGACCCTGTCTCAAACAACAAAAAAATAAGAACAATTGAGAACAGTGGAATAAGTGTGTTTGAAGAAGCATTTTGAGATGGATTCACAGCAATGTGTCTTTTCTTGTAATGGATTTTTAAAATGTGAACACATTTGGTGCTTTTTTTTTATAAAACAAATCACATTTCATATCATGGGGGGCACTTGGAGGGGAGCAGGCAGGAGGAGACAAAGACCTTCCTGACTCAGCCTTCTGTGTGCATGTGACTATGTGTCCAGACTGGCAAGGGGCATGGCTGTCTCCCCTTATGCCACTAGATGTGAGCTTGGGACCCTCCAGGTGAGCCTGGCCCCAGTGCAGTTTTACAGTGCCAGGTCCATGTGGTGACCAAGACCAATGTGCAAGCCCCAGATTTGGACTGCAGAAAGTTGGGTTTCAGAGACCCCCACCTCCAGTTCCTGCGGGTAGGAAGGGTCTCCCCTATAGGGGTGCCCCACAGCATTCCCCTCTGGTTCCTTGCCAAGCAGCACAGATGGTGCAGAGAAGGCCGAGAGGGCAGCGTGGGAGGCGGGACGGGGTCCCTGCCGAGGTCACCAGCTGTGACCCCGCGTGCCTCGGTGAGGCCAGGTAGCTTCAGGCGCTGCTTTGTCGCCGATCCCTGGGCAGTTTTCCGGGCCCGTCCAGGCCAACCCGGGCGGAGGAGGACGTCGGCGCTGGACACTGCCCCGGCCCAGGGAGCCGCTCCTGCGGCAGAGTGGGGCGCGGGGCGCAGGGGACACCGGTTCCGGACGGGTGACTCTGGCTGCCTGGCCCGGAGCTTGTCCTCAGGTCCCGCCAGAGCAAACACGCAGGCTCCCGGGAAAGTCACCGAGCTGCCACCCCGCGTCCCTGCGGGGAATCACAGCTCGGCTGTCCCCCGCGGGCGGAACAGCCCGGAGCCAGCGAGTTTGAGTCACCGGTGCTGTTTGATTTTCTCCTCTTCCTCAGTGAGAAAGTGCGTGCCAATGCGGCCATTGTTACCCCAGAAGCTGACTGCGGGGTGAGCCCTTGCTCTCGAGGCTCCCAGGATCACGCGTGGGACTTGTCCCCGCTTTTCCTCTGGAGGTCACCGTGACCTTGGGAAGGGCCTGGGACTCAGAGCGGGAGAGGTGCTCCCCAGAGCAGCTGCTAGATTCAGTCCTGACCGCTTCTTGGGGTTTCTTTTTTAACTTCAAAGTCACCTCAAGTCCCCAGAGAATGGTCCTCCTCCACACCTCCTTAGGGCTCAGGGCACTGAGATTTTCTTGGGCCCAGGGTGGACTTTTGCTTTTGTGGGCCTTTTGTTGCATTTAAAAAAATTAAAAGTTATATTTTCTAACTGTATTAGTATAAAAGAAAGCACAATCCAAGCTATATTAAAAACATTTATTATTTCATGCATCTCTACTTCTTCATTTCTGTCTGAGAGGCTGAGGCAGGACAATCCCAAATTTAGACCCAGATGGATTTATTGAGATGCTGTCTTAAATTTTTAAAAAATGGAGAGCTCCAGCCATGGAGGGACTCAAGGTG